>JAFFST010050390.1:217721-227955 GCA_022414735.1 Noturus placidus | reverse complement strand
ACCACCCAACATCTATTAAAACACCCAATCAGATTTACCTGTGCAGTCCAATTCTATTCACTTAAACCATCAAATATTTTATTCCAGTCTATGTAGGATCCAGAAATGAGGTCATAATTTAAGGCTTAATCGCCAAGTCTGAAGCTTAGAGGGGAATTGCATAAGCTCTTGGCTCTGGTGTGCCGTCTGTGTGGAATATTGTACGAAAAATACATGAAGAGAGAGTGAGAGAGAGAAACAGAGAGACACTCTGGCAGACAGCACACATTTTACAGCCATGGCGTCTCTGTGTGACATTTCTAATCATATTTACCATAAATTTTTAATCATCATAAATACTCTAGCTAGATGAATCTAATGTAAGCCTCCAGTCCAAGCATAAAGTCGAATGGTTAAAGGTATAATAAAAAATGATCAAAGTCTTCTTGTAGATCGCTAACTAGCCGAGCCGAGTCTTGAGTCTGGACATTGGAACTTTGAGTCCAGTGTCTGCACCAAACATCTTTACTATGGTATTGAACATCACGGGAGAATGGTGAGATGGTGCTCTTTTGATTTCCAGAGCTAACAGCGGAACCTGATGGTTGACAGTGTTCAAAGCCATGTTGTCCTGTGACGTCATCGCTTCACTACTTCACTACAAGTTCTGATGAGAATAACGGCAATACAGCTCCAACCAGCAAATTCAATAAACACTATAACAATCTCTAAGCATATCACAAATGATTCAATACAAGCAGAATTAGTTTATTGTGAAGGATTTTATTTTAGTGCTTCTTTTAATGGATCATAACTAGAGTCATAACCTTTCAATCATTAGAACAGAACCGCAAGAATTTAGTGACCGCTAGTTTTACTTTATGATTACCAATTAATTTTACTGGCATTTATTAGAGGCGACCAGTCTTCCTATCAGTCTATGCCGTATTTCGCAGTTTTTTGTGAATGTTGTGGCAAAAAAATGTTTGATTTTTTTCAAAATTTGTTTTATGTGCTCTTCCACGAAATTGTTTTGCACGGTATTTCGCAGTGATATTTGTCGGTATTTATACATTTGCATGATTTTGTGTTCATTTCTGAAAATCGTGAAATCCTCGAGGGTCTGTCTATGGTACATTTACTTTTTGAAGCCACATAGTAACACAGTACTTCAATTCCCTTGAAATATTTTAATCACAAATGTTTAAATAATGTTTACTGTGACTTTACTATGTAAAGCACATGTATGAATTTTTGTTGTTATTAATATTATTATCCATCCATCCATCTTCAACCGCTTACTCCTTTTCAGGGTCACGGGGAACCTGGAGCCTATCCCAGGAGGCATCGGGCACAAGGCGGGGTACACCATGGACAGGGTGCCAGTCCATTGGAGGGCATACACTCACACACACACGTTCATACACTACGGACACTTTAGACACGCCAGTCAGCCTACCATGCATGTCTTTGGACTGGGGGAAATATTATTATTATTATTATTATTATTATTATTATTATTTCTACCCTCAGAGACATCATTACAGCTCCAGCACATGTTAATTGCAGGCTCTGTCTTCATTCCCACTTGCTAACTGATGATAGCAGCTGTGTTATCATGTGGGTCGCGAGATTTCCATACGAGTGACAAGTCGAGGGAGAGGCGAGGCTAAAGAAGAAAAGCAGGCCACAAATGTGATGGAACCCGAAATGAAAAGATGAGCATGCCTCTCACAAGCAGCACTGTTAACGAGGCTGGCTTGTCTGAATTCGCTGGTACGGGGTGTTAATAATCTGCAACTCGACCACTCGTGTCTGGACGTGGAGACATGTTCAGTCATTAGGGTATAGACCTCATTTCTGCCGTCTGTTTCTTTTTTTCCCTCTCAACAAAGTCTCACAGACCAATTAAACAGACGTTTTGAGGGGGACGATTGCATGTCGAGATATAGCACCCAGTGATTATATCCAGACAGTTCTGTCTAGAGAGGGAACAGGCTTTCAGTGTCTCTAATTGATGAAGCTCTTGTGACAAAGGATAAGAGCCAAACTATATAGAAATCCGATAGCACATAGGATGATAGACTATCGTACACATGAAATTTACCCTAATTAATTAAATAATATATCAACTAAAGATTAATTCACCAATACAATATATTTTTTTCATTGATTCACTGAGTCATTAAATCAAAGGGTTTGAGGCACGTTTGCCTCGCACCTCATTCATACTTCTGAACCGTTGAGGGTTAAAGGCTTTGCTCAAGGGCCCAACAGTGGCAGTTTAGCAGTGCTGGGATGTGAACTCACAACCTTCTGATCAGAAGTCCAACGTATTAACTGCTGAGCTACCACTTCCCACCTCCTGGGCCGGGGGTTCAAATCCCGCCTCAGCCCTGTGGGCATGGAGTTTGCATGTTTAGCCCATACTGGCGGTTTCCTCCAGGTACTCCGGTTTCCTCCCCCAGTCCATAGACATCCATTATAGGCATTTCCAAAACAGTCCGTAGTGTGTGAATGGTTGTGCGATTGAGCCTTGTGATAGGTTGGCACACCATCTAGGGTGTACCCCATCTTGTGCCTTGAGTTCCCTGCTCCAGGCTCTTCTGTGACCCTGTGTATGATAAGCTGTATGGAAAATTGATGGATGGATGGATGGATGGATATTTAAAGATCCACATTTTAAACAGAATTTGGACATTTTACTTGAATGTTAACATCCACGTGCCTCTCGTCGGCTCAGAATTGATTGTATCCTAGGTATTGAGCGGATATAGTGAACACAGCCAGTCTGAACTCGATGTGTGTATGTATTATAGGATACAATCTAAATAAAATACTTCCTACATGGATATGAGTGGCAAATGGTACAATTTTATGTGGATGCTGTTGGCTTGTGTAATAATCTAATTAATTATCAGCAGTAAGAGGTAAAAATCTGACATCTCAATGACTTACTGTCTGTTGCAGTATAAAATGATATGCTAATTACTAGTTGCATGTATTCAAATACCAAATACGTCTCTAGAATGTAATGTACTTTTAAAGAAATCCGACAGCCCTATTTATCAAATCCATCCCGGTTCGGAGTCATTTTTAAGCGATGACACAGGTGCATGGTTCTTCACAATTAGCACATTTGTACTATTTGTTCAGCCTCTCCTTAGCCTTTGAACCTCCTCAAAGCACAGCTCAAATAACACGCTTGGCCACTCAAGGCCACTTGATGTAATGTGGCAAGATTAACCCCGTACAATGGTGCATTCCACATACACTGCTTCTGTTACAAGAGATCTCTACTTCTAAATAGGATGGGGGACAGGACAAACAGGTGTCTAGTTGGCAAATTGCTAAGTATTTTTATACGACTTCTTTTTTTCTTCTTCTTGCGTACAGAGTGAGGGGACACTGGGTTCAGAAAGCCATGATGCGAAGAGACTGCAATGTTTGCCAAGCCGATTCTTCTCCAGTCGAGGGAGGGGTTGGCGGGATTCATTTCGGTGACTTGGCGACGTGAATGAGAAGAATCTGTCGCAGACGTCCTTCAGCAAACACAGTGGAATTTCTATTACAAGCTGCTGTGCTTCATCACAGCGGAAATGAGTAATTGAATCGCTCTCAAAATCCTCACTTGGATATCATGCCAAACATACAGAAGCAGTTCTATACGCACTTTGGTTACTGTTTCAGAGTGATGCCCCTCATATGTGACAGATTCATGGACTCTCTCTGGGGTTTAGTATTAGCATGGTCATCATTCCGGCTAATGTTCAGGCCTGTGTAGTTAAGTTTCAGCCTTGGGGCCTGTCAGTGCTTGCTGTAATAATGTGTACTGTCTTAAATGCATGCTTTGAAAGTTATTGATGATTACACAATGGGTGAGACACTGAATCAGAACAGCTCTTCCAATCCAATCCATTGATACCATGAACATGAAATGTTTACTGACATAACACTTTAATTACTTTATTTTTTTAAAAAAGGGCCTAGCAAGACAACTACAGCCTTTCAGAGCAAATACCTTTGATTGACTAGGACTCAAAATGGCTGCTCACCATCAAACAACTGATTAGTAATCACCATTGTTCTCAAGGGCCAATCACTCATCATTGTTCTCAACAACTAATCACTGATCTCCATTGTTCTCAATGACTAGTCACTGATCATCATTGTTCTCAATGAGAAGTCAATGATCTTAATTGTTCTCAACGACCAATCACTCACCATCATTGTGCTCATTGATCAAACACCGATCCCCGTTCTTCTCAACGACCAATCACTGATCACTTTTCCCCATGACCAATAATAGATCATCATTGTTCCCACTGACCAATCACTGATCACCATTCTTCCCACTGACCAATCACTGATTACAATTCTTCACAGTGACCAATCACTGATCACCATTCTTCCCACTGACCAATCACTGATTACAATTCTTCACTGTGACCAGTCACTGATCACCATTCTTCCCACTGACCAATCACTGATCACAATTCTTCACAGTGACCAATCACTGATCACCATTCTTCCCAGTGACCAATGACTGATCACAATTCTTCACAGTGACCAATCACTGATCATTTTTCTCAATGACCAATTACTGTCTGAGTATGCATTAGTTACTTTCCTCTGAAAAGAGTTGGCAAAACTTCAACGGGGATGATGAGCTAAAATAAAAATTGATTTGTCATACTGGATACAATTATCCAGTATCAGGCATTTAAAAGTTACACTTTTAAAGGTGTCCCACCCCCACCCTCAACTAACGTCAACAGAAAACACTGAGCTAGCTTGTGCTGTTTCACTCCGAAATACTATGTCACATTGCAGAAAAACATTTAGTTTGACTTTACGGAAATAAAAGGTAGCTGTGGTTCTTATCATTGCTACACATCATGCTAACTAATAAGTGACTACATTTTTGTTTAGCATTATCAAAATGCTACCAAGCTAACTAACATTCTTTTGGTAAAGTTCTATTGCAGCATTATGCAACCGGTGATAACTTTACCTAGCAAGATGTACCACTTATATTCACAAAGACTCTAAGACTTTTCTTGAGTATATCATATTTATTAGAACTAATATACATCAATAAATATTGATCTTCCGATAATACACAAGCCAGACTCAAACTGAAATATATATATATATATATATATATATATATATGACAATTTATTTCACAATAAGTCCTTTATATATATATATATAATATAGCCAGTGGAAATATCAGCAGATGCTGCTCTGAAGGGCTTGTAAAGAAGCACCAGAAAATGTCTTTTATCCCATAATGTTCTTTTAAAAGGGGTTTAGTTGATAATGTCTATCATATAACATACAAACAACAAGGAATGGGAGCTTTTAATGATGCAGTTGTGCCATGTATCAGGGTAAAATTATATAGCCTGTAAGTTCTATGAAGTTATTCATTACAATATTGATACAATCTGATTTCTTAAACAGGGTTGTAGCAGGTCGTGTGGACGCCTCATGACTCCATGGTCCCTGGTTCGATCCAGAACATTTTCTCCCTGTTCCTGTCAGGGCGTCCTTCAGGTTTTCTGGTTTCCTCCTCCTCCTCCTCCTCAAACTTGCATGTAGATGGACTGGCTACTCTACATTGCAGATAAGTGTTAGTGAGTGTGTGTGTGAATGGCGCCCTGTGATAGACTGGCATCGCGTACAGGGTGTATTCCTGCTTCTCGCGCTCCTTGTATCCACCATGATAGAGTAGTTACTGAAGATGAATGAAAAAAATCTGAACTTTATCATTTATGCAGTTTTGACATGTAACAGGTTAACATCTATTTTTCCAATCAATTGACTTGTTCTCATAATATTGCTATAAATTGATTTCTTTAAGCATTGCCTTTTTTGGTCTAACAGACAGTGGTTATGCCCAGTGGTGATGTAATGGTGACAGCTGAGTGATTTAACTAAACTTGCACACACACGCATGTGGAAAGCAATGCAGCTCAGGCATTGACAAAGCAAATAAAATAAGAAAGAAAGAGCTTTGTTCCTCCCAACACCCACCCTCCCTTCCCATGTGTGTTTGTGATCACTGTAATTACTTTGACTGTAATTGTAGGGGTAAAGCTGAAGTCTCTGTTCTGGAGACTGTGAACTCCATGTGTGTGTGTGTATGTGTGTGTTGGACTGTTTGATCCTACTGTGAGTATGCAGCATGCAGACTCTTTCCTCTCTTCTAGTGCTCTTCTGTGACAAGTGTACCAATCTATCAACAACACCCACAGTGCATAGAACAGATCTGCATTTCTATCATTTCGATGTAAGATGTTGAACGACTAAAGTTCACATGTTCACAGATCTTTTAGATTTTTTTGGCTCACTTTACTCTTACCACCAGACCCCCCCAACTGAAAAGGAGGCTTTTTGAAAACACCTTCATAGGTGGTGAAATCTAATTTATTTTATTTTTTTTGAAAGCTCTAAAATATTCATGTGGACAGGGCACAAGAAGAACCAAAAAGCACAGCAACAAATTTCTCAAGCAGGACTCGTATCTCTCCTCCATTGATAATCCATGCCACGACACCTTAAAGGTCAGTAGCATAATAAACCCAGCAAGTCTAAGTTATCGCTACATGTCCAGGAAAGACACTCATTACGTTGTCTGAAGCTATGAAAAAAGGATTATATGATGACACTTAATGATGCTTCTTGGAGTTCAGATAGCTTGCTGATTCTGCTGTGGAGAATTGTGGGTTGATTTCAGAGGGAGACTGAATTGCTGATGCTTTTTGTAGCTGTGGCAATATTTACACTCTTCTTCGCCGAGTGCACAGAACCGACTCGGACGAAACATGGCAGAATAAAATGAGCTATGGAGTGGGAGTGACAGACAAATGACACCGGTGACCTTGGCCACTCAAGGAGCTCATGTCCAGTGGAGATTTATAAGAAGAGCCAGAAAGTGACTCAGAAGAGAGAAACAAGCGGAGGGAGGAGGGATGGATGGGGAAAACACACTGCTTTATGTTTATTGAACTAAACTTGTAAAACACAACAAAGACAGTATTGAATCCAATAAGGCTTGGTAATATGACAGTATAATCATATTGTGAACAATTATACTACAGTACGTTTTTCTGATATTGTCAGAACACTGATCGGTTTAAATGACAATAGTAAGTATCGGACTGGGTATTACGATATATTTTTACACCGCTGACCCCTAATTTATTGTGCTAAGATGTGTATGGCCCGATGTACCAAGTTGTTTGCGTGCATTTTCAGGCACAAATAGGCCACATTCAGCCTGAATAAACTTGCTGGTTCTGTACCAAATTAACACAAGAGCAATTTAAGTAAAGTGAGTTTTTCTCTTCCTCATACATATGCATTTGAAGGCAGCACAAAAAAAGAGTGAAATGTGAAGTGCGACTAATTACATATTCCATTCAGTGTTCTCAACCTTGGGAAATTAACCACTTTTCATCAATCCAGTCCCCCATTCCAATAGACCAACAAAGGCTTGCATGCTCTCACTGTAGGACAACATGAAAAGGACACATTTCATTTATTGCAGTAAGGCATGTATGTGTAGGTGATGTACTATGCTATTTCGCAAATACATTTCGCACAACATTGCTCTCTAGCAGTACTGGAGTTTAAACTCATAACCTTCCAATTATCAATACAGATTCTTAACCGATAATTAATTTATCAATTTATCAATTTGTATAGTGCTTTTTACAATGGTACATTGTCTCAAAGCAGCTTTACAGAAATATCATTTTTACATTTTACAAGCAACTTACTAATGAGAGCACATTCACACACCAATGGTAGCAGAGCTGCCATGCAAGGTGCTAGCTTGCCATTGGGGGCAACTTAGGGTTCAGTGTCTTGCCCAAGGACACTTCGGCATGGGATCACCCGGGCCGGGATTCGAACCGCCAACCTCACGGTTAGTGGATTAGTGGACAACCCGCTCTACCGACTGAGCCACAGCCGCCCAAACCGATAGGCGTTAAATATATACATATACGTATACCGGTATATGCTAATGTTATGTGATAGCTATAAATCCAAAATGTTGAACATCCATCCATCCATCCATCTTCAACCGCTTACTCCTTTTCAGGGTCACGGGGAACCTGGAGCCTATCCCAGGGAGCATCGGGCACAAGGCGGGGTACACCCTGGACAGGGTGCCAGTCCATCACAGGGCACAATCACTTACACATTCATACATTACGGACACTTTAGACACGCCAATCAGCCTAACATGTTGTGATGCATAATATTGAGTACAAAGGACAATGTGATGTGCAAGAGAGCAATTAAGGCATTAGGGGCTGTACCCCTGTACCCCTTTTTCTTCAGCCCTGAATAATTCTCCTCTTGGAGCGGTTTGTCACTAACTGAACATCAGTAACAGAAGACAATGCTGTACTTTGTAACTTCATTGAACGGACACAAGACCAATCAGACAGGGTTTACAGGAAAATCCATGGAAATACTTGTCTTATTGGCGGACGTGTCTCAATTCTGCCGAATGCTGAAAGCTCACACAGTCAGTTAGTGTGATTGGAAAAATGGATAGATGCCAATATAATATTATTATTTTTTTTTAACAGTAAAAGGGTTGAAACTGAAACATCAACATCCTCTCATGCTGAGCAGGAAAACAAGGTGTATAAATGTCCATAGGAGTTCCAAATTACGTGAACATGATATATGCAGAGCATAAGGAAAGCTAAATGTACTTTGCATGGTACTGTAGCAGCTAAACCCATACAATGATAGCATAGTTGAGCTTCTCCTTGGCTAGTGACACCAAACAAACCTAGTCTTGTGCTAGATAAACCCATACAGTGATACCCATACAATTTATTATTTTTTTCAATTCTGTTCCTATTTAATGTGTATTCTTTCCTATCTGTCTTGTGTGTAATTGAGCTGCTGTAACGAGGGAATGTCCCCAGTGTTGGATCAATAAAGTTTATTTTATCTTTTCTTATTACCAAAAAGTTTTATATTTTACCGGTCTGGTAGTCACCGTGATACCACCCGAGACATGTTTTATAATAAATCAAATATTTTTTGGATATCAGTTAGCCCTCACACGCAAGAAACAATGAATGGAAACAGTCTATTTAGAAGTATATAAAAAAAAAACATTGATGGAGAAGAATCTGGGTTCAGCCCCGGATGATTAACAGTCTAGCTAACGCCCCTGGGCTATGCTGTGTGCATGCCCAGCATGGCATGTGCTGTCATTTTTATTTCATTGTACAAGAGCAACTTTTGGATATCTAACTGAAAATGTGGCCAAAACATAGAAACAGCATTTTGAAAATTACCAGTGTTACTGTGGACTAGGCCATAGACACCCATTGCCAAGTGCAAACTAACTCACATAATCTCGGGATGACTCTCTCACACACGCGTGCACAAACAAATAAGCTGTTGGAAGGACAAAATGGATTTGAGTGCTAAACAAATGTGCTCTACTGGGGCGTTCCTCCCGATTTGGATGCCGGGGAACAAATCAGTTCACACGCGCACATACTGTACCAAGTGCACTCTCAAGTCATGTTAGATCAGACTGAAAGCTGATCAAAGAGCATAAACTTCCCCCCTACTGTTTTACAGACTTGGCTAATCAGGGGAGCAAATCAAACAGGAAGCAAAATCGATACCTCTAGTGCTGAGTGAATCAGACTGAGTGAGATGACAACATCTCGACATAACTCACAATGTCCTGGAAGGCCAGCCACATAAATTATGATCAAGGGTCAGTTTCATTAAGTCAAATCCCTGCTTTAATTATTAAAACGTGTCTCTCGCATACGTTCGTAGCCGCTGTTGTGACTGAGACCAGGCCAGAGGATTATTCAAATGATGTTGGGCACCACAAAACATTTGAATGTCAACTCTCGACTTTCACTGCCTTTGGGGAATAGACGAGATGGGCTGGAAGTGATGCGATGATACCACTCTAATGTTGTCTGGAAGAGGAGGGCGGGGGTGGATCTTGGGTAGTGTCATGTTCCATTGGTATTGATCCTATGTGATTGGATTGACCTTGACTGGAAGAATTCCTGATATTTCCTGTTTCATTAACACAGTAGAGTCCGAAAAACTGAATCCACTGCCAAGGACTAATTTTATTTTTGATATTTATTTTAAAAACACTACACACACACTTATATATATATATATATAAGTATGTGTGTGTATATATATATATGTGTGTGTGTGTGTGTGTGTGTATATA
>JAFFST010050390.1:172718-200566 GCA_022414735.1 Noturus placidus | reverse complement strand
TATATATATATATATATATATATATATATATATATATATAGTTATTAGTTATTATAAGAGTGATTAGAAAATATATAAAATTATCATTATAAGGATGATAGAAAAAATAGAACAAATGACAAAATAGAACACTGGTTTAGACCTGAATACCTGCTGTATGTATAGATTGCAATTTACAATATAGATATGATAACGTATTAGAACAAGCACATTAATATAATACAGCATAATATAATTGAATCTAAAATTCATTCCAGTAGCTAAATTCTAAGTACCTTGAAATATTCTACCCTCGCTGCAGTACAGACTGGATCAAGCGTCTGAGTCTGATGTCTTGGAGTCCCACATTAAACGATCACAGAACCTTCACATGTACCTCATTTAATAATTGTACAATTTATGTTCAAATATCCACAGAAATGAGGACGCAAAAGCCCTCGCCCTTTCCGGGATCGTGTGCTATGTGATCCATTTTTACAGATACATTTAAAGCAGCCAATGATTCAGTATAATACAATATGAGGACATTTCCGCTTAGGCAAGAAGGCCGGGATTTTGTAACCAGAGTCGTTTGGCCAGACTTGCCTCCTCACCCATGCTCTTTTTTTTCTAAAAGTTCTCCACCAGTCTGCTGCTCCTTATTCGATTAAGCTAATGGACATCTGGACGGCAATCAGGGCCGTCCAGTGCTTCCGCCTTAGCACAGATGCACCGACACAAAAGGATCTCTGAGATGAGGCTCTTTAATTGATGGCTTGCAAAGACAAATTGGTAGTATTTTGCAGTCCAAGATATCATTTCCTCATAATGAAATCTCTAATATCTTCGGATTATTTGCCAGCTGATGATAGCTTTGATATATTTGTAATACAAACATGATTTTCCTTCCTCTAACCTTCGAATTAAACAGCATGCACCAATGGTAGCTTTTCAAAAGCAACCGAAACAATTAAGCTAATGAATAACCGCACTGCCAATACTGCAGAAACCCTACAAACTCCAGCTCCATCCACTACCCAGCCTGATGAGTAGGCTTTCTTTAAATACCCTAAAGGCTAATAACATTACAGCAGGCATTATACAGCATTAACAGCGTGACCTGTGGCAGACATCACAAGACAAAGATAGATTGCCAAAGGGATTCTATGGAGAGCCATGGCCATGTGGCCCGCTAATGACCCACACCCATGTTCATGAGTAATCATGTGATAGAAAGGCCTGTCCCTTTTTTTAATCGCACAGCACTTTGAGGACATCGGGGGGCCTTCAGGCTCAGCTTAAGACCGCTGCTTCTGAACATGCTGTTCAGCCTTGCAGATTCATTTTTAGTCTGAGTCTGTCATTTCAAACATTTCATAATGAATCCTAGAGCAGTAGATGTTCCTGCTAGTCAAATAAAACTCTACAGGGTCTTCACAGTAATGCTGCTTCTCAAATAAATAGGTACAGGTATAGAGTTTATTGCTGTGTTTGATTTTTTTTTGTTTTATTTTTTACTTGCTGTAAAGATAACTTATATCTAGCACTCTAAACGTTCCATCTACCAATCTTAAGGTTCCATTTAGCAATCTTAAGGTTCCATCTAGCAATCTTAAGGTCTTAGGGTTCCATCTAGCAACTTAAGGTTCCATCTAGCACTCTAAACGTTCCATCTAGCAATCTTAAGGTTCCATCTAGCAGTCTTAAGGTCTTAGGGTTCCATTTAGCAATCTTAAGGTTCCATCTAGCAATCTTAAGGTTCCATCTAGCAATCGTGAGGTTCCATCTTGCAATCCTTAGGTCCCATTTAGTGATCTTAAGGTTCCATCTAGCGATCTTAAGGTTCCATCTAGCAGTCCTAAGGTTCCATTTAGCAATCTTAAGGTTCCATCTAGCAAGTTAAAGGTCTTAGGGTTCCATCTAGCAATCTTAAGGTTCCATTTAGCAATATTAAGGTCTTAGGGTTCCATCTAGCACTCTAAACGTTCCATCTAGCGATCTTAAGGTTCCATCTAGCAGTCTGAAGGTCTTAGGGTTCCATTTAGCAATCTTAATGTTCCATTTAGCAATCTTAAGGTTCCATCTAGCAATCCTAAGGTTCCATCTAGCAATCCTAAGGTTCCATCTAGCAATCCTAAGGTTCCATTTAGTGATCTTAAGATTCCATCTAGCAGTCTTAAAGTTCCATTTATATTCCATTTTTATACATGTTCCATGTATTTGTGGTTTTGTTCTGTGTATTTATTGTCTTGCACTCATCTCACACTGTTGTTTATTGCACTTTATGTAGTCTTGCATATTGTTCTGTGTTGCACCCTGGTCCTGAAGAAACATTTAGTTCCCGTGTATACAAGCTATATAGAGGATTGAATAAAAAACCGAAGACTTGACTTGACATACAAATATATATGGGCAGAGTGTACATGTTTCTTATTTATTTAGATAGACATCAAAATTATAGGCCTCTCAGTATCAGAGATATGTCCCACGTTGTCCCACACAAACTTACCACATGTCACACATTTAGTTTGCATATGTATATAGCAATCTTAAGGGCATATGGTTCCATGTAGCAGACTTTAGGTTCCACCTCGCAATCTTATGGTTCCATCTACCAATTTTAAGGTTTTAAGCTTCCATCTAACAGTTTTATGGTCTTAAGATTCCATCTATCATCCTTAAGGTTCAATCTAGCAATCTTAAGGTCTTAAGGTTCCATCTAGCAATCTTAAGGTCTTAAAGTTCCATCTAGAAGTCTTAAAACCCAAAGTCTAGCATCCTTAAGATTATACTTAGCATCCTTAAGATTTCAACTAGCATCTTTATGGTTCAATCTAGGATCCTTAAGACTCCATATATCATCTTTAAGGTTCCATCTAGCATTTCTTAGGTTCCATTCAGTATCCTAAAGGTTCCATCTAGCATCTTTAAGGTTAAATATATCATATATTTAGCCAAGCTGATCTCCAAACATTGACTTTCATTTTCAGTCAATTCTCAGCTATCTTCCTTCTCACCATCTCTTGATGTTCTTTCCAAACCTAACCCTTATTAAAGCCTACTGAAAGGCTTGGCTGAAAATCCTATCAAGCCCTTTGACCCTGATCTCGGTGAAGGTCACATTTCCTGTCTGTCACCCAACGCCACTTCCCTTAGCTAATGATAAAGCTTGCAACCTGAGAGCCAACAAGAAGTGTTCTTGATTGATGACCTCCTACCAGCAAGCTGATGCAGGTTATGGATATTTGTTCCGCCCCACCCCACCCCCTGGCTTACCGGAATTCTACATCCCGTAAAGCAATGCTGAAATGTATACGGTGTGTTAGCTGATCGATCTTGTTTTCCTGTTTTTGTTTCACGCATACCCGGACAGAGCAAGAAACAAGAAAAATGAGGATTTTAAATGGTAAATAAATCTCTCTTTTTTTTCCTAGTGGGAAAAACTAAATATTTTTAGGTTACACTTCCAAAATCATGAGATCCATTTTGGCAGCAGAGGTCTTGTGTACTGTACACTCTTAGTAGATGCTGTGTGCTTTGGGAAGCGTGTATGAATTTTTAAATGAGATAAATGTATAAATTAGCATATCTAATCAGAATATAGTGTTTTGCCTTATAGCTATGACAAAGGGAGGATTCAAGAAAAGGTTGAAAGGTTAAGACAAGCATAAGCACACGCAAAAAAAAGACCTTCACTCTTTTATTTTATTTAGTATTTACAATCTAATGCAATGCGTTTTACTGTTCTAAATGTACAACAAAAGGAGTCAAGTAGAAGCCAATGTCTTTTTTGGTCTTTCATCATCATTCTACTCATCACCTGATCTCTGGCTGGTCCTGCTTCTCTGGCTAGAAAATCTTCTAATGACAAATTACAGAGATGTACATTTTGTCCTTCTGCCTGAATTGCTTGTAATGCGAGCTGGTCTATTCTTAATTCAATTCTGTGCACTTAGATCTCGCAACGTTGCTCCGGCTCTTTAGGCTTTCCGGTCATTATGGCATTCTCTGAGCTTTCCAGAGAATTCAAGCACCTAAAAGAATATTATATTAGCGATCAACAGACAACCGCATGAAGCTATTTTTACTTGGAAAGCACTCCTGCTTGGGCCCAAAACTCTGTCAAAGAACAACCCTGAATCCATGTAGGTATGAACAGAATTGTACAAATACAACTTATAATCATGATCTTTTGATAAAACAAAGAAAAGTACCTCAGTGGGAATGATAACTGTATAACTAGTGATAAAATCCTCTTCTTGAGGCCTTGACTTCTCTCACATGAAGGGAGCAGAGCTAGTCGAAAGGCCAGAATTTAGACTGAAAACAAACAAAACACTGACAGCGATGAGCAGATTGTTTTCAGCACATAAAAACAGATGTCCTATTGATCCAGATCAATATAAAGCAATGCAATTTCACTATGTCATCTCCACTCAGAATTGACTGAACCTGATCTAGTCTCTTTTCTCATGTGGAAGAAACATTTTCACTCATAACATATATATGCGTAGAATTATGTAAGAGTACTTCAGTTACACACACACACATACACACACACACACTGAATCTGGATAGTTGAACATTGGGGGGACAGACAAAAACATTTCCAGGTCCTTTTCTAATCCAAACCGGTCTGGTTTAGGAAAAACTATCCATGGTGTAGCTTCAGGTTCCTGTTTTTGGCTGTTGTGATCTTCGTGCTGTACCACGTCGACCTCAAGGTTTGATTGTACATTTTGAGATGCTTTTCTGCTCACCACGGTTGTAAAGAGTGGTTATTTGAGTTACTAATGCCTTCCTGTCAGCTTGAACCAGTCTGGCCATTCTCCTCTGACCTCTCTCTTGTAGATAAGGTCTTTCCACCCGCAGAACTACTGGTCACTGGATGTTTTTAATTTTTTTTTGTATATTTAGCACCATTCTGTGTAAAATGTACAGACTGTTCTGTGTGAAAATAAATACTAAAATACCATGCCAAAGTTTATGTATATGTATATTTTAAATCATACTAGTGTTTGATCTGAACATTAACTGAACTCTTGACCTATTTTTGCATAATTTTATGCATTTAACTGCTGCCACATAACTCACTAGTTGGATAATGCATGAATACCAGATGGATGGATGGATGGATGGATGGATATGAATTCAGGAAGCAACTACCATATGATAAGGAAGGTCGGGGGTTCACGCCCCAGCACTTCCAGGCTCTGGGTTACTGATCAGAAGGTCGGGGGTTCAAGTCTCAGCACTGCTAAGCTTCCACTCTTGGGCCCTTGAGCAAAGCCCTTACCCCTTTCTGCTTCAGGGGCGCTGTATCATGGCTGACCCTGCACTCTGACCCCAACTTCCTGGCATGATGGGGTATGCAAAGAAAAGTATTAAACTGTGCTGTAATATATATATGAGTAATAAAGACTCGTTAGTATCAACTAAATACTTCAGTATTAATAGAAGAAATAAAGCATAGTACACAAAGTAGCAGGGGTAGATATCTGTATTAGCACATTTGTCTAACATTGCCAGGGTTCGGGGTTCAAATCCTGCCTCTGCCCTGTGTGCGTGGATGTTCTCCCCATGCTTCAGGGGTTTCCTCCAGGTATTCTGGTTTCCTCCTCAGTCCACAGACATGTGTTGTAGGCTGATTCACATTTTTAAATTGTCCATAGCATGTGAACTGTGTGTGCGATTATGCCCTGTGATGCGTTGGCACCCTGTCCAGGGTGTCCCTCGCCTTGTGCCCTGAGTTCTCTAGGATAGGCTCCGCCACGACCCTGCTAGAATAAGCAGTATGGAAAATGGATGGATATTATATTGTTGTTATAATATTCTATTTAAATATCCACTGGTTTCACCTCCTACAGCCTCAGAAAAACTTTGCTGGCACAGCTGATGAAGTACTTTTGTCTAAAATGTCCAGGTTCTTTGGAGACTTTGAGTAATGTGCTTCACTTTTCCTATATCTACTACCTATAGCTGGAGAGAGAGAGAGCTTGAGAGTGACAGAAATATTAGAATACTAATATTTTACATTTGAAATACACTGTATGTCTAAACGCCTGGGCCAACAACATGATACGTGAATTTTATCACCAATTTATCACCTGTTTGCTTCTATCGGCTGGAGGCTGAGCTGATAACATGGTGGCGTCTGTGTTAAATAGGGGAGCTTGCCTTGCCTGGAATGTATCTGTAAACGCCAGGGCTCTAAAACAGGCCCCATGATATGAAAGTGGCTCTGGTCGAGGGAGTCAGCCAAAATACATCATAAAAATAATCGAAATGGACTGTTCCACTGGGACCAGGCCGACTCGTCTTTGTCCTTCAGTTCCCCTCCCATAAAAGCGGCACACGTTGTGATACAATAACATTTTACTTTAAAAGCATGAATATTTCAAAAAAACTAAAACGGCCATCATTGTCTAGTCAGTGCACTGTTTGACTGATTCATATTTCACGGTATACTGGAGCTTAAGGTGTCAGGCTGCCTTTTTATTTTTGAACACACACACACACACACATACATTCAAAAGCCCACACATGAATCAGGCTCCTTATAACACTGTATTTACAATGATTACACCACAGCGCCGTTGATGCCCGATTAATTTTCTATAACAGCAGCTCCGACTGCAGGGTTTACTTTAATGCACTCATTCTAACACATTAGCTTTTCTAGAGTAAAAACTCACACAGAGACCTGTACGGCATACACACCACATAAACAGAGATTTAAAAAGAAAATTCTAATGGCAATTGTTTATATGATGAACTTTTCTGTGAGGAGATATTTATTTTGCATTTATGGAAGGAGTCTCCAGTAACGGTTGCTAACAGTCAGAATATGATGTAAGATAACAGAAGCTAACTGGTTTCGTGAACATAGCGTGCTGTTCTTTAATATAATTAAATGAATATGTGATGTAAGAGGAATAAAATACTTAAGCACATTGGAAAATTATCAACTACAGGACGCCCGACAGGTGTTTTATTACTCACATGAAGCAGTTCTTAAACTAGTTGTGTGTTTGTTGTTTTCCGCTAGTTTGTTAGTTAGCCTAGCAAACTGAAGTCAGAAGGTATGACCTGATTGCTCAGAATAACCCACAGGCCACAGATGAGGTCAGAAAAAAGATATACACTGTCTCAAAATAAATCATAATGAATAACAGGAGCTAGATGTGCTTCTTGTGTTCATGCTAACTCACTATGTTTCCTTAACTCATTTCTTTTATGAACAGTCTGTATTTTTTTCCCTTTTCACAGGAAAATGACAACGTTAAGGTATATTCTCTCCACCTTTCCCAGCATTCTGATTTCTGATATAGTGTCAAATTTACTTGCCTCTGGATGCTAATTCTGGGTGTAAAATACGTTTCCTAAGATAAAAAAGATAAGTTACAAATCTTTTTGTAGCTGTATCTTACTTCATGTTTGCATTCCTGCTTTATGTTTAATATTGCTTCAAATAGACCAAATAAACTGTAGATAATGTGTGGTTTTTGTAAGACAACTAACTGTCCTTTTGGATTAATTCCAACTGTTTTTTTTTTGTTGTTGTTGTTTCAGCATAAATGCTTTAAGTTTTTCATTGTCTAATCTATCTAGTGGTAAATCCACATCACTCATCCATGTGTAATTTATTTTCCAACAACCCACCCCATCCCCACCACCCTCCCTCCTCTTAAAGCGACATTTAATCAAAAATGTCCAGACTGCCACTTGGATAATCTAGCATGGCGCTAGTCCAAAAAAATTGAGTGTTAAGTGGAGTGCATGCCATGACTAGCTCAATCTAAAATGGGCGGAACCGATAACAGGTCTCCAGTGGAAAATTCCCCTCCAGACAGCATGAGGTCTGTTACTGGCTAGAGGCAATGTAGAGTATAATTCAAATTTAATTCTGTATTTGCAACAATGTGCAATATTCTGGACCTTAGACGGATGAAATCCTGTCAGAACCGTTATCGAAAGCTATCAGTCAGAGCCGTCTCTCCCACCGAACACCTCACCAGTTCACAGAGTCACCTGCCCTTTAGAACTACCCTAGCATTCTTGTGTGTTCAGTTCAGGGAACCCCATGCTGCTGAGGGAATTGCTTTGTCTGAACAGTATGGCTCTACAGCAGCTGTATACATGTGGTAGTTGTGGAAGCTGCAGCCAAACAACAAAGAAAGACCTTCTTTGTCTTCTTTATTATAGCCATAAAAGAAATGTCAGTGGGTGGGCTTGTTTAAGATCGTTTTGAATGCCGTTATTGGGTTTAAATTTATTATAATTCAGTGCGTTAATTCAGAAAAACTTTAAGCGGTAGAATTGTTATTGAACTTTTGGAGTATTCATATATTTGAAGGCAACATTCTCCTTTTCCTGAAAGATTTTTTTTTTTTTTTTTTTCACAGAGTCTAAGGTTTCAGAAATGGGGGGAAGTATATTAAGGGGTAATACCACCTGATTATATAAAGGCTGCATGAACAGTCGCATGAAATCACTACTGTACTTACTTATAGTTGCATTATAATTCGTAATAACCAGTGAATTTGGTATAGATACCTACTAAGTTACATTGCTTTAAAATCAACCTGAATGTATGATTCATATGATAGATGTGATTGCCAACGAGTCTGAAAATGACTGCAGGCAACACCGCCTTGGGCACGGCAAAGTTCACTCAAATTCAACTTTCAGCCTGTTTTATGCTAACCATAGACAGGACTGGCTAGTTACAATGAATGAAGGAGCAGCTAATTATTTGTGTCTCAATATCCAGAGCTATTTCTTAAAGACATCAAACCTGTTTCAGATCAGTCGTCAAGACTCCTTAGCTCTTGGATGAGGTTGAATTCGATTTCAATTGAAATCGAGTCTCAATGGAATCAATTTCCCTTTTCCTGCTCGCCGCGTTTTCTCCCGTCTTCTCCAAAGGATGACCAAAGCCAGAAATGTTTTGATTTGAAATTTAAAAACATGCTGGATTTAGATCATTCACAGAGCTAGCCCATGTTGCATGTTTCTGTGTTTTCAAATCCGTTTTGATGACTTCAACTTTGTGGTAAAAATGCTTATTATTCCTATGGTGCACCTTCCTGTGCAGTGCAAATTGCTAATCATATGTAGATGCCCTAAGAAAATAATAAGGCAAAAGTCCATATGACAGATAATTAATAATAAGCAGCTCATCCATTTTTCTTAACGACCAACAATCCCGCCTTCTTGGTTTCTATTTGCTCCAACGTGAAAAGCTTGTGAATGCACAAGTTCAATTTCACCGACATAAAATTGACACTAAGTGAATGCAACCACTACCAGAAGCAAATACCTTTCACATCCCACGTCCTTTCCCCTTCAGTGAACTGGCTTTTCTGCAGTTTTCAGTGTCTCCTGTTGCACTATAGCAAGACATCACAGAGTCATAAATGCTATGATTATAGAGTAGGTGTTGGCACTTCTGAGCAAGACTAGTTTGGTAATTGGGGTGGAAAGGATTATTTTTAGGGTTGTCACCCTGTGTCTCCATGTGACCACACCCCTATTCATAGAAAAAAGTGGACTGGACAAACATAATAATTAATCAATTGGTATAGCGCTTTTTACAATGGTACATTGTCTCAAAGCAGCTTTACAGAAATATCATTTTACATTTACAAGCGACTTACAAATGAGAGCACATTCACACACCAATGGTAGCAGAGCTGCCATGCAAGGTGCTAGCTTGCCATTGGGGGCAACTTAGGGTTCAGTGTCTTGCCCAAGGACACTTCAGCATGGGATCACCTGGGCCGGGATTCGAACCGCCAACCCTACAATTAGTGGACAACCCGCTCTACCGACTGAGCCACAGCCGCCCTGCATACATGCTAGCATGGTAAAATACCAATATGGGTGAAATATTTGACCATTTTACCCTTTTCAGTCCTTGCTGCTGTTTTGTTCTGCTCATTTATCCCACTTACAGGCTTTTTTCAAATTGCTACGTTACACTAAAGGCCTTTAAAAGGACTAGTATGAGAAGGGAAAGGTAAATAACAATTCATCATCATTAATTCTCACCTTGTATCGCAGAGTTGATGGAGGATCACAGCAGGCAGCCATTGTTTATTTACACACCAACATTGTGTACTCGCCACATGTCAATTAATCAGACGAATCATTAACGTCAATACAGTAAAGATTTCTTTCCAAATACAAACGGGTGGTTTCTTCATGTACGGCAACAGCAGGTTTTCATGCAGAATTCTCTATCCCATCTGTGTGTCACGTTGATGGACAGGTGCAGGGCAGGTTAGGGAGGGGTAGTCGAAACAACAAGCAAGGATTTGAGAAAGCAGGAAATCTGATTAACATGCACGCCACTCGGCTGCGAGGTCTGACTGAAAGGTATGAATGTGACTAGTGCGCTATTTGCATACAGTCAATCTCCATCGCCTTGTATGCAACTGACGCCACTGCCTGATTAGATGTCCATTTGGGACGTCATATTGCGCTCTAAGTCCTGGACAGAGGCATAGATTTCTGACGAACACTAAGGCATCACAGACTGGGTGGGGTGAGAACACACACACACACACACACACACACACACACACACACACATATATATACACACGTGGTGGAGGAGAGCGAACAGCACACTAAAAATAGCATAAGCCTTGTTAAATATTTTAGGCACTTGCCTGGCAAGAGGGAGCATTTCCTAAACCAACCCAACCCCCCCCCCCCCCCACCCCCAACCCCCCAACCCCCGCCAACTTCTTAACAAACATAAAGAATGCTGAAACCTGCACTGAAAAGCTTGAAAAGCATAAACATATTTGTTGTGTGGCTTTTCTTGCATACCCCTGGAGATTTAGTGGCAAAGATATAAATGCTCAGAGCCAGCTAACTTCCTGCCAAAACAAAACAAAACAACAGAAAAAACCCCTCACCCTCCTGCCTATACAGGTGCATCTTAAAAAATATGAATATGCAAAGATCATTTTTGTGTGTAATTTAATTAAAAAAAAAAGTGGAACTTTCATATATTCTAGATTCATTACACATAAAATGAAATATTTTAAGCCTTTTTTTTCTTGATGATTACGGCTTACAGCTCATGGAAATCAATAATCCAGTATCTCAAAAGAATAAAGAATTTGTAATACAGAAATGTCGACCTTCTGAAAAGTATGTTCATTTATGCATTCAATACTCGGTCAGGGCTTTAATCCTTTTGCATGAATTACTGCATCAGTGCGGCGAGGCATGGAGACGATCAGCCGGTGGCACTGCTGAGGTGTTCTGGAAGTCCAGGTTGCTTTGATAGCGGTCTTCTGTATTGTTGGGTCTGGTGTCTCATAGATTCTCTATGGAGTTCGGGTCAGGTGAGTTGGCTGGCCACTCAAGCACAGTAACACCATGGTCAGCAAACCAGTTCCTAGTAGTTTTGGCACGGTGGGCAGGTGCCGGGTCCTGCTGGAATATGAAATCAGCATCTCCATAAAGCTCGTCAGCAGATGGAAGCATGAAGTGCTCTAAAATCTCCTGGTAGACTCTGCATCGACTCTCGACTTGAGAAATCCAGTGGACCAACACAAGTAGATGACATGACACCCCAAATCATCACTGACTGTGGAAACTTCACACTGGACTTCAAGCAGCTTGGATTCTGTTCCTCTCCATTCTTCTTCCAGACTCTGAGACCTTGATTTCCAAATGAAATGCAACATTTACTTTCATCTTCCCCATGAATGTAGTTGTGTACTGAACCAGACTGAGAGATTAATAAGCTGATTAGAGCTATTCTAAGGTCGACATTTCTGTATTATAAAGTCTTTATTTTAATATTTTGAGATACTGGATTTTTAATTTTCATGAGCTGTACTCATCAAGATAAAAACAAAAAAGGCTTGAATTTTTTTTTTATTATTTTGTGTAATGAATCTAGAATATATGAAAATTCCACTTTTTAATTCAATTACAGAAAAAAAAATGAACTTTTCCACGATATACTAATTTTTAAGATGCACCTGTAGTTCCAGTTTTAAATCCTGGCTTTATAATCAGCTCTAATGTACTGAAACTCAAGTAAGATTAGTACTAATGCTAATATAAGGTTTTAGCACCCTTTGTTCCCATTACAATCCATCACTTCTGAAGTCCCATGACGCTTTATTAAATCGCACTCCCGTCCATTATGAAGATGGTGACTGAGCTTTTTTTGTTGGTGAGTTGACCAACCTACAGCAGCCTCCCTCGTTGGACAGGGTGACGCAAGAGCCTTGACTTGGGACTTGATCAAAATGTACAAGTGGCTGCGTGGAGCCTTGCATAATAAGTGAGATCAGTGCCAGCTGAAGTACAGCACGAGGGAACCTGGACTAGTTCATGTTGTTTATTGATGGAGAGCACAAATAAGTTTGATGAGCTCAAGTGGGTGGCTGTGGCTCAGGTGGTAGAGCTGGTTGTCCACTAATCGTAGGGTTGAATTGGAGGTTGGCCCACATGACTCCACATGACTCCACATGACTCCAGAGACATTTTTGGCTTCGTCAGAACACACTGAAGTGGTGTTTTTTTAGGTGGAGATCAACTTCCTAAATCATCATAGCTAATAAGGAGGTAACCGGATATGAATACATTTTTCAAAATTAATACATGTGTTCAAAATGAATACAAACACAGGTATGAATAATAATAATAATAATAATAATAAAAAAACTAATAAAGCTTGTCACAGTGTACCATAGTGCATCTGGTTGTCATTAGAGGTGTGTAATAGGATCCCAAACAAAAAAAAAAGTTATATGAGCAGGGGGTATTAACTTTGATGCGAGGGCAAGCAAATGGTTAGATATGAAGGCAAAGACCATGTTCATTAACATGAATGTGTGCTGCTGCACGATACACTTACAGCATCCTTAGTAGCTGCCTGGTTAGAATTGCGGTGTTTGAATTTAGGCTACAAGATTTGTTGATATTTTAGGAGACAGAACCGATTAATTTGTTAGATAATATCACAGGCAGTTACAAACAAAAATAATAACTGTGTCAGCAGGATTTTAAGAACCAGCGCCACACCGATCTCTAATTGAGACCAATTATGAACTTAAGTGATGTAGCTGAACTTGAGGAACTGTGTTTTCCGGTGTTTCTGAGAGCAAAGTGGTAGAGTTTACTCGAAAAAATAATTAAATAAGAATATCTTGAGTGCTAAACAGATAAGAACAGTAATAGCTAGTCTGGTCTGGGTTCAGGCTAGCTCAATGTGTATTCCTGTTTTCTGAGGCTCTCAATCAGTAAATTTCTGCTCCATATTGCTGAACATTACCATAAATGACTGAACATCCATCCCAGACTGTCTAATACTGGAGGATGCATGGCTATATTCTGTCAAAATGTAAATGTTGTCTAATTTTTTTTAACAGACAAGTAGAACTCACTATACATTAGTGCACGTTGTCTGCCTCATTGGCATCATCGGCGAGGCATACAGTTTTGACTGATGCCAAAAAAAAACCCTTGTCTCATTGCAATGATAAAATACTAACTCAAACAGTCATTTTTTAAACCCAGTAGCAGGAAGTAGTTCAGCCTAATCAATTCATTTCAGAAGAACCGTCCTAGATAATACTCACGATTAGCCTGTATTAGGATGTGATGAGTGGATATGGGACTTTCAGGTAGAGTGACTGCAGTGAGAGAAAATGATTATATCTTCAAAAATGAGTCCGCAGGCCTGTCTCATCCGTAATTGATAGTGACACTACATCCTCATCACCTGATGATAAAGAAATCGGCCAGGTTATTACCACCACATACATGTGGATTCAAGAAGATGACGATGAGGAGGAATTTTCTTGTCTGATATGGATGGATATATCTACTTTGCATTCGTTGTCTGAACATTTTGGGGGAAATGAGATGAGTAGACCTAACTAAAAACCTCACACTAACTCCAAGCTTTTGGAACATCCCATTTCTCATCTATACATTAAGGATTTTCATATATCCAGAATGCATATTCACTTATATCCACTCAGTGGATCTAATCTTAGTCAGCATTCTGTCATGATGGATAGTCTTTCGGGTGCTTGCGATTGGTGATTTGGTATGTGAAACAGACCTGATCAGTCAGAAGTGCTTCAGTTTGAAGATTTCCACCCAGCAAAGTCCTTTTTTCGCTGCTGCAGCCTGCTAGCGGGACAAATGAGTCAAGTTATTGGCATTTCTAATAGCCTTTAGACATGCAAGTGTCACTGTCTGGTCAAGGTAATTTATGGAATCTCTTCACCCTTCGCTTCTGCACCCAATTCTGTCATTCAATCTCTCTCACCCCCCACCCACCATTTCTTGCAAGATCTCTGGCCAGTTCTCATTATAGGAAAAGGCCCCTCTCTTGCTTTTTCTCCATCGCTCAGTCTCTCCTTATTAGATCTGCAATTCCAGAAGCGCATTAAGATATTAAATCCAGGAAGGGAATGGCTGCTGCTTGCCGACTTGGCAGGATCCCCACTCCTACCATTTCCCCTCCCCTTTCTTCTCTATCTCTCCATCTCTCTACCAAATGGATCCATAGTCCAGTGGAGAGGGAGTGACTGAAAGAGAAGGCATCTCTCACTGTCCTGGCCCATAGATGGCTACACAAAGATCTCCCTTGTGAGCAGGGGAATGACAGGAGGAGACTAACACAGTGGACGCTCTGTCATCACTCGTATCCCGCTGATGTGTCACTGAATAAAGACGTGCATGCATGCGCCCACGCAGCCCCGGCACCACTGGAGCATTCTTCATGACTTGTGAGCATCTATTATGGCTGTTCGCTAGGCTATGCATCTTTGCCAACAAACAGAAGAATGTCTTTTTTGTGCTTGTCCTGTCACTGGGTCTCCCTTGTGACAAAGAGAGATGAGACATTTAGTCTCATAAGGAGCTGTTTTTGCTCTTACAAAAGATTATGTTTTCAAATTAGACCATCAACCTTGAAAGGGTTTTTAACTGCCACCATGAAATAAACCGTACCCTATAATAAGCCTGTGGAAATTTGCTAAAGCCCCATTTATATATATACATATATATATATATATGCCCATTGTATATCCATTCTCTTCCAGATTGCCCCAACTAGTTGACTAGTTTCTGTTATGAATTTAATCAAAGATTGAATTATCACCATGTGTTCCCTTCACCCCATGATGTAGGAAAACTCATGTTAAGGTTTTAATGATTCTAGAACCATAACGAAAATTTGTCTGCACATCTGCTGGAAATGGATAATAGAGGGAAAGCATAGCTTAGCCGTTGTTGCTCATGGGTTTAACATGTCCAGAGCCCTCAACTTCAGCCAGTCTAAGAGCGGTAGACTTTGTAGGTTGTTAATGCATTTGGGTCCCTATAAGACCATCACTTCTGAAGGAGTACTGGAAATGACGACCAAGGAATCCCTAGATGAACGGGCCCTCATTGGGCCTGGACAATCGAGGTTGTTTGTTTTCAAGAGAGATTAACCCAAGTTTTGGGCTATTCCTTGATATAAGGTATAATAAATCAAGCTTCCGAGCTTCCTAATAGCCTCCAAATGGCCTTGTCTACCCCTCATGGTCTGAGATGCGAGACACTGAGCAGGACAATGCTTGGCAATGGAGTCAACAGATTAGAAAATAGTGTCCAAAATGTACAATCCTTTAAGGCTCAGCTTGAAACAATTGTGTAGTCTTTCTTCATTACTGTAACTTCTTTTTTTAAAAGAAAAAAAAAAAGCTTTTCGCTGGGGTTTTATCCAGAATAACCCACTTAGGAAAACATAGTCTTAGCTGGTATTGTTATGGTTATGAAAATTTAGCCTAGATCCTCCTGCATAGTTTTAGGTTAGCACTGAGAATGGTGTGCATGCGTTCAATTAGATTACACGCATGATTGGAAGACTGCTCGGCTTCAGACTTGCTTTTGCTCATTGCTGTGTTCGGTGCACTTCTGTAATCAACCCTTTAATGGAATTATTTTTGTGAATCGTGAATTTATTTATTTTTTACTTTTGCCAGATTTACAAACAAGCATACACTAATGGCTGATTTTTACACTTTTGCATTCACTCAATATCATCACAGATCATAGTCAATTGCACACGATCTTTATACGAAGCCTGAGCATCACGACTTTACACAAAGACGATCTTACTGTCTCTACCAGCTCTGAGCAACGAGCTCTATCTGTTCCTCTGTTCCCTCTAGTCAGTTATTAACCCGTAACCCCCCTCAATGCCCCCCGCCAATCTGATGGCAGATCTCGGCACTCTTCCAACACACTCATCGTTCCCTCGGAGAATACCAAGTGCGTTAAAATGAGTACTTTTTCCCCTCTCTTCTCACAGCTCCATTCAGTTGCCTCCAGCAGCGAAAGCCCAAAGGTCCTCTGCCTTCCGTCTTTCCGGCAGTTACACTTTCCAGCACTAATGCGGAAATAAAAAAGAGCTACAAGATGCTAAAACTCTAAGAACCAAGGGGCAGATGTGGCCAGAGCTCAGGTACACACTTTTTCTGGGCATTGTTGGAAGGGGTGGGAGGAGACCAGAATTCATGAAGGCCAGAACATTCCCCTGCACTCTTCAGTGTATTATGGTTTGGGTTTAAACTGCAGTAAATGGAGGGATGAGTCAGCCTTGTCATGGTAGCTCTGCGGTCCTCAACTGAAATGGAGCAGGCAGCCGTTCTGTTTGTCAGAACAGGTGTTTGATACACATGTCAGATCAATTACATCTGGCTTCAATAGCTGACTTTTTTTTAATTAGCTGTCACTTCTTCAGTAAAAGTTTGTATTTACAGACCAAGTGAACAATAGAAAACAATAGATCACAATATGATAATTTTGTCATATCGTCAACCCATGAACACATTTACCCCACATTATTACCTGAATGGCTCTTCTTTAAACTGTGAAATTTGAAAGAATCCCTCGTTAATAAAGCGCAGATTTGGTCTGGGAGACTCCAGTGACCAAAAATGAATAATCACACTAATTAAAATGTGTCTGGATTTCAATTAACAATGACCTTATTCTCTTAGAATGTAAAGAAGGGCTTGTTTGTTCCAAGTGATAGAATGTAGACCATGTGATTCTATGGTCCTAAAAACATCAAGAACAATGTACATGTTCTGTCATTATATAAAAGTCACTGAAATCCATCCATTTTCTGAACCGCATGTCCTACACAGGTTCACGGGGAGCCTGGAGCCTATCCCAGGGAACTTGGGGCATAAGGCGGGGGACACCCTGGACAGGGTGCAAACCCATCGCAGGGCATAATCACACACAAATTCAAACACTATGGACAATTTGTAGCAGTAAGGTGGAAGAAGCAAGCTCTGACACTGATACTAAGTGGATATGAGTGACAAACAACAGGCATAGAGAGAACAAGCTCTAAGTTTAGACCTGGTCTCCAGACAAAGACAACAATCACAGAGTTAAATCAGGAGATGGCTGATAACCCGATGGCACTGCATGCTTATAAAACCTACTGGCTTGAGTAAAATGGACAAATGGAATTTGATTAATCCTTATAAGCTGCTTTATGACAGAGTACATTGTTAAAAGTGCCATATTCAATTCAATTCAATTCAATTCAATTCAATTCAATTTTATTTGTATAGCGCTTTTTACAACAGACATTGTCTCAAAGCAGCTTTACAGGAATATAAACACAGTACATACAAAGTAAAAGTGAGTATTTATCCCAACTGAGCAAGACACTGAGTGGCGACAATGGCAAGGAAAAACTCCCTAAGATGTTTTTAGAGGAAGAAACCTTGAGAGGAACCAGACTCAGAAGGGAACCCATCCTCATCTGGGTAACAACTGACATTGATCTGAAGTGAAAAGTTTACTCGATTAAATTCAGGTTAAACCCAGTGGGCCTCATTTACCAAGCTGGATAAGAACAGATTTATTCGTAAATCATGTGCGGGAGCATTTATACAAGCAATTTAGTATAAATGAAAATCCACTTTGTTTGGAAAAGCATTCGTAGCCTACGAGTGTGTGTAAATTTACGTATATGGAGACTCACTAACTGGTGTGAGGTACTGCAATTTTATCAAATATTTCAATAGTGTATTTATTTCAATTGTGCTCACATTTGTGTGAAACTCATGCTGTTTCGCATTAATGACTTGAAATAATGCAATCCAAAACAAATCCATAAATTAACACCAAACAAAACTAGCCGTTCATTGAAGATAAAAAGAAATTCTGCTGTATAACAAGAGGTGTGTTTGTGGTAACTGGTGTGTTTGTGGTAGCTGATGTGCTGCAATGGCTAAGCTGCGTTATTGGAAAATTAGTCATTTTGGCATCTTCTTTTATTTGCCTTATATGGAATTTTGTGGGCGTCACTAAATACAAATCAGCTGTTCTGTGAATACAGTTGGTAGTTACAGGGGCATATGAAAATGACTTCGTAGGCACAGAGCCTAGCCAAGTCACAGCTTATTCATCTGATTACACAAAGGTCACAATGTCCAGCATTTACACAATGGCTCATAGACTAAAGGTACTGCCAAAACAAACAATAAAAAATAAATAAAAAAACGGGAATGTTCCATCAGTCAACAAAATGGAACATACCACGCCATATCTATAAATGACCTCCACAGGAAAACACAAAGATCTATTTAGCAGGAGGAAGTATCACATGAGGAAGCACTGGTGGAAAACTGGTGCATCAAAATTTTTGGTGCATTTTTGTAACGACTCATTTTTGTGCCTGTGAATTTACCCAACAGTCGTACTTAATTTGAGTTAAAAAGCATCACTATGTTGTAAGTTGACTATATAATGAGGTATATAAAGATATCTAAGCCCATTGCCGTTTTACCATCATTGTAGATCAGTGTGTAGTGTGTTATTGTACTCTGTCTGATGATGATTGTTGTTCTATGGTGCTTCTGGGAAGTTCACTCTAATTGTGCTGGAGTGCGGTAAGGATATAAAATCGAATCATTTCTATCAACAAAAGATCATCTAGTCAAGGATGGTACTCATTAATATGTTTTACATATGACTGAAGTATATGTTTGTATGATATGATTTTATTGTCAGAAGTTTGATCTGCGTGTGTTGATAAATCATGGGTCACATTATTGCATGACAACATGTGACACATTGCTGTATAGGCTTTCTTTAACATGATAAGGAATATTGGGATGATAAAATGTGGCAATATAATGGCTATTTTTATCCATTCTTATTATGGTGCTTCTGGGAAGGTGTGGTTAATGAAATACAATCATATCCTTTCTAGAAGATGTGTCAAGGTTAAAGAGAAACAAGATGTGCCTTCCAGTCACACTCTGAGGTATATAACGCATTCTGTACCTTTCTCAGTTTCTAATCCTGGAAGTCACATTGCAGCCCCAAGCCTCTTGCAACTGATGCCACGGTTCAAGCAAATGATCGATATCTTTGCAGAATTCTCTTTGATATCACACTGCTTACTTACAGAAGCTAAGTTCGCTGTGCTCAGCTTTGAACTACAAATAAACAGGGAGAAAGAAAATGCTAATTTATCACGAATTAATCACATTCATCTATGCCATGCATTTTAACTCAGAAACAGCAAAGTAAAGAGACGTCCTTATCAGGATCAGGAGAATTCAGATTGCAGACTGAGACAACACTGTTGTTTCAAGAGAAATGGGGGAGGTTGAAGATCCCAACACTGAACTAGTCTACCATAGAGCAAAAACTAAACAAACAAATAAAAAAAAACATTTAAAAAGAAATATAGCTGAGCTTCTATTCAGTGATGAATGTGATAACTGCTAGACATTGCAGTGTTTACTGTGTCTCTATCAGAATTCACTGCTACTGCTAGCTAGTACCTAGTACCAAACAGAAAGCAGGCATACAGTAAACTGTGTAAAATCTCAGTAAACACTGTATACATGCTCAATAACATTAACGGAAACTATGACTAGAAAAGCTTCCTTATCATGAACTAGACTAGGTGTGATGAAGTTGATTATTTTCCTATAACTGCACTTCCCAAGATGTTTTTATTCTTCTTATACCAGAGCAATTTTCTCATGCGAACAATTTTCTATATATTAAAGAACATCATCATACTCTTTATCTGTTTATAGTTATGTTTAACGTTGTGGAATGTTTTACCGCATTAGCCCTCACTTTTTAAGAAAAGAAGCCAAGAAACACAGCTTGTCACGTCACTAAAAAAAAATATTTTTTACAATTAGATGTGGTGCATCCACCATACAATCCCTATGCACATTGTTACCATAGAAACGATAACTTAATAGAATGAGCACATTAACCTAAACCTATAATTTGTCTTGCAATTCACACTATTATTATAGAAAATGTATCAATACCCACTGACCAATAAAAATCAAGAATTCAAACGTGGGGAATTAAATATTAAATATTATTATCATGGACACTTCAAGTCACTCTCACTTGTCAACTAGTTATGAGAAGGCTGCCTAGGTAGAATTTTTTTTTTTCAGCAGCGGTGCTCCGGAGATCTTTAAGTCTTTAAACTCAATGATCTGACCTTAGGTTAAATCTACAATGTTTGTGCATATGGAAATAAAAATCTACCTGTAAAATACCTTCAGACAGTCGATCTGATAAATCAAGAATTAGCCGCTTAGCTCCCTTTTGTATCTACACATGATTAATTACATTAAAGTGGACTCCAGTGGGAAACAATCTGCGTTTTGTGAAAGAAGTATGTTCGGTAAGTGGAGTCTTACACTGACAAGGCTTTTAATCTGATGCCAGAGCTAATGTGATTTGCCACAGCTCTGCTGTACATTCAGTACCTAAATGCAACAACACGTCTTCTGAAAGTCTGAGCTTTAGCTGATCCAAATAATAAGTAGGGGCGTTCGAATACATTTTGAGGCTACTTTCATGTTTCGTTCTTTGCAGTCTTCGTGTACTTAGAGGATGTAGATGCAAAATAACGCAGCTCTGGGGAAAGATTTGAAAATGTTATAACAAATCTAACCCTGATTTCGACTCCCAAGATCCCCCACTCCCCAGCCTATTGAATGACCCAGGATGAATCCGCAAACACAATATTTAATTCAAAAAATAACCGGAGTCAAAGCAACAGCGAGAGCCGTTATCTTTGAAAACAACCCTGCAGAGAAAATACCATTCACACAAAGTGCCTTTTCTTCCCCAATGCCAGTGGGACGTCATTGTCTCATGATTAGTCTGTTTAGACACACACTGCATCTTTATTATTATTTTTTTCTTAGTCGCATGCATGAATTAACAAACTGTAGTAAAACAAATGGAGTCAAACTGATGTGTTTCCAAATAGTGCTGGCTAACAAGAAGCAAAACAACATGCTAGGTAAATACTTTCATAAGACGTTTCAAAAAGTAGTTTCGGTTCCAAAAAGCCCAAGGTACACATGGCTAATCTTTCATTACAAGTATCCTCTGTGAAGCTGTATGTCAAAAATATCTATTTGTTTTAAGCTAAACTGAACATGAAGGCTCTACTCTGTTTAGCTGCCATTTTGAAGCTACATCCATGACTGATTTTCATTATACTGCTAATTACAAATAAAAGCCAACGGAAAGCGATTTAAAGCAGATTGTTAGCAGTTTGGTCTCTTTGTAGCAGTAGCAACCTCCTTAAAGCTTGTTTAAAAAAAAATGTAGCTGCTACCACCTCACAACTAGAAAGTCTAGTTGATTAAACTAGCTAGCTAACAACTAGCATAAACTATGTTCATGTGTAAATAGGCTAAGCACTATAACAAAGGTAACTGTTGTATGGATTTAAAATGTTATATATGATAAAACACAATTTAATGCTCTGTTTAACACAGTGATCCGTTTATTTCGGCTCTGCCAAAAATAAGCTCTTAGCTTGCTTAAGAAAATGGCTGATATGAGATTTTCCTATGTGTGCAATTTTGGAATGGTAATAGCCTCCGAGCTAAAATTGCTGACTAACATTAAACATTACAAGACCCTTCAGATTACTCAAATAAGTGTAACCAATAAAAGGTGCTGATTCAGTGATGCTAATCAGTTTGTTTAGCTTCAAATCAGTTTTCTAGTCTTGAGAATGAGGGTGGAGTCAGGGTAATCAATTAAAGAACCAGTGGAGTGTAATCCAGTTAAGTGATCAGGGGTAATGAGTAATGGACCCCTGACCAGCTGCTCACTTGGGAGAGGTTGTAGCAGTGATGGACAATGAAAACTAATAGAAGAATAAACAAAGCTTTCATTGTTTTTGATAAACGTATTGTCTTGTGGCACTGTATTGCTATATGGCATGTTCAGTGTCAAATAATGAGGCTGTGTTATTAACAATAACTAGGTTGTTAATTGTTAGGCCATAGAAGCAATTAAAATATGTTATACAGACAAAGTGACACTGAATAGACCATGTTTGAAACTGTAGCCTATTTTATTTCTGGATTTTGCAGATGAACCAACAAAGGACACCATAATGTACATATTTACACAAGTTTGTTCCAAGTTATCAGATCATGATAATGATTTAAATCACTAGCTTCAGTTAACTCACTACTTTAGTCAAAGGCAACTTTTCTTGTATGCTTCAGAATATGACCGGTTTAAAATTGCTGGTTATTCAATACGGCTAATCAGTTTTGCTTCAAATCTGTTTTCTCTTGCCTTAGTGATTAATTAAGCAACCCGTCGAGTATGTATCTATAATTAGGTCTTCAGACATAATATACTGTGTCTCACACACACACACACACACACACACACACATACACACACGTCTTACTATCCTAAACCTTTCATTAAAATAATTATTAACACAGCTACTGAATGTTATGTCTAGGCCTCAATCCAACCCTACCCTTTAACCTCAGTAAGCAAATATGGGACCTTTTGGCTCTTTTATTTATGTATTTATTTATTTTCAAATAAAAACTTTTTTATTTAAATAAATCATCCTGGGGTCCAGTCTAATATCTCCACAAGGCCAAAACTGTCAGATATTCCAATCGTTGTGGACACACACACACACACACACACACACACACACACACGCGCGTGCGCATACACATACAGTTCCAATCAAAATTATTCAACCCCCATTACAAATCATGTATATTGTCAAAATTTACAGACTTTCAGCTGTTTGCAAATTCAACTGAAAATGCAACTTATAATGACTTTCAAAATTATTCCAACCCCCTGAATTGAATCCCTCACAACAGCACAAATATGCAAAACAGGCGTTAATTCAAGCACACCTGATGCAACTAATCAAGGGCTTGAGCTGGAACACATGAAATACCTGAGCTGGCTAGGTGCAGAAACTGCATGAAATACCTGCACGGGGCAGAAAAAAAGGAAGCTATCAACTGCTGCAAGCAGATTTCTGAGAAGGCAGGTTGTGAAAAACCCTCGAGTGACTGCAAAAGACCTGCAGCAAGACTTGGTGGCAATGGGCACTGAGGTTTCAGTGAGCACAGTAAGGTATGTAATAAATGCAGAAGACTTCCATGCCAGAACCCCAAGATGTACACCACTACTGACCCAAAAGCAAAAGAAAGTCGGCTCAAAATCATATAAATAACCCACAGACGTTTTGGGATTCTGTTCTGTGGAGCGGTGAAACAAATCTGGAATTTTTCAGAACGATGGATCAGCGGTATGTCTTGAAGTAGAAAGAACACTCTGTCCACAGTCAAGCATAGTGGAGGCTCGGTGTTGCTCTAAGGCTGCTTTGCATCATCTGTCACTGGAAACCTGCAGCGTGTGGAAGGCACACTGAAACTGAAGCTTGGGTGTCACTGTACCTTCAAACAGGACAATGATCACAAGCATACCTCAAATTCCACCAAGACTTGGTTAAAGAAGAAGTCCTGGAAGATTCTGCAATACCATATCAGTCACCTGACTTGAACCCCATAGAAAATCTCTGGTGGGATTTAAAGAAGGCAGTTTCAGCACAAAACCCAAGAATATTACTGAACTGGAGGCCATTGCACATGAGGAATAGGCTAAGATTCCTCAGGAACGCTTCCAGAAGCTGATGTCTGGCTGTGCACCTCATTTGAAGCAGGTCATAACAGCAAACGGGTGCTCTACTAAGTACTAAAGATGTTTGCCATGAAGATAATTTTGAAGAATAATTTTGAAACTGGAGAAATCATTGGAAGTTGCATTTTCAGTTGAATTTAGGGAAACCACTTGAAGCATTCATTATATTGAATTTTGACAATAAACCTGACATATATATGCTCACATAAAGCGTATGTATAGGCTACAAATTGTGACGGACAATTCATGGATTGCTTAGTTTGATTTAGTTTGATTGACTTAAACTGATGAAATCATATAAAGTGAGTTGACTCGCTAACTTTCAATGACAAAAAAAAAATATGTTGTATCTTTGAACACTTCTTTGAAAATCTGACCAACCAATTAAAAATCGTTGTTTTTCCATATTGCTAATCATTTTTTCTTTGAAACAGTTTTCTAATTAGATTAACATAATCCAATTAGGTGTTCAGAAGTAATGTCTCTCTCTCTCTCTCTCTCTCTCTCTCTCTCACACACACACACACACAGCTGTTTGTTTGTTGACGTGTATGCTCTAATAATGATGGAAATGAAATCATGAATTCCTCAGGTTGATTCACTTAAACTATTAGAACCTAATCAGTAATATAAGTGAACTCAGTATCTTGGAGTGTCAAATTAATTTTTAACATCCATCCATCCATCTTCTATACCGCTTATCCTTCCTTCAGGGTCGTGGGGAAACCTGGAGCCTATCTTAGGGAACATGGGGCACAAGGTGGGGTACACCCTGGACAAGGTGCCAGTCCATCACAGGGCACAATCACATACACACTCACAGACCCATTCATACACTACGGACACTTTGGACACGCCAATCAGCCTACCATGCATGTCTTTGGACTGGGGCAGGAAACCGGAGTACCCAGAGGGCCACGATGGGAATCGAACCCCCGACCCTGAAGGTGTGAGGAGAATGTGTTAACCGCTAAGCCACCGTGTTTAACATCCATCCATCCATCCATCTTCAACCGCTTACTCCTTTTCAGGGTCACGGGGAACCTGGAGCCTATCCCAGGAGGCATCGGGCACAAGGCGGGGTACACCCTGGACAGGGTGCCAGTCCATGTTTATTAAAAAAAAATAAAAACCCTGCAAATCTGAGGCACTGTCTAAAGGATATGAGACTCTTCAGCTGATTCAAAGGACTTCAGCTCGAAGCACTGTGTTGGTTCTGTTTGTGGAGCTATTGCTGATCAGTTTTGCTTCAAATGATCAAATTCTGGAACCTAATCCTGTTAGGTGTGTAGTAGTAATGACTGTCATACGCCCAACTGTCCACTTGAGACAAATCTGTTAAGATGCTGACTGTTTGTGGGCATTTATTTTCTATTTGTTTGCTTGTTAGTTAGTTTGTTTGAAAGAATCGACTCAGTAAATTGAGGCGTAATGACTCAGCGATTCAGTGTCGATTCCATCCGACACATTTGGAAGTGTTATATCGTTAACATCCTCGATAGTGTTCGAGTTTAGAGGTTAAACTCGAAAACGTGTTCGTGGTCGAGGTGGAAACAAAAGAAAATAGAACCCAGATCTGTCGATGTTAGTTCTACAGTGCTGTAGATGTTTGGAATATCTCGCGAGCTCCAAATTTACAAACAGCAGCCTGCGCTCGTGCTGCATGCGCGCGAGGACATCACAGCTCGAGCCGCGCAACGTGCAGCTTTTAGCGTGGGCTTCCCGGTTAGTGCATGATGATGATGATGATGATGATGAGTCCTGGTTGGGATTTAAAGACAGTGAGAAGAGACATGTCCTGTGACCTGTTCGAGCAGTTCCTGCTTTGATTTTGTACCTGCGTTCACACCGACACGCAGGTCTCGCGCGTCAAAGTTACGCATTTGAACTGGTGTGATAACGCGGCAGTTCACCTTACTGTGCAAAACGCCTTCTAAAGTCAAACATGTTTCCATGGGGCTTTCATCGGGTCAGGAAAGCGCAGTGGCCGTGTGATGCAGAATGAAATGAAGAGTGTTTAGGTCGTGTTCTTACCTTTTCGGAGTCGCACGCGCGGATCAAACAAAGCCGGAATTGTGTTCAATATTCCTGCCCGGTGTCCACATTGTCAGCGCTAGGCTTTTACTGTAGAGGAAGAAAAACCCTAATGTGTGTGTGTGTGTGTGAGAGAGAGAGAGAGAGACTGTGGAACAATAAAGGAGAGAGAGAGAGGGAGGGAGGGAGAGAGAGCGAGAGAGATAAAGAAAAAGGAGGGGGAGAGAGCGAGCGCGCGCGCGCGCGAGATAGAGACTGAATACACCCTCTCTAAACACAACACACAAATGAAGGGCTCAGTGATAATACACTCTGGATAACGCCTTTATTTACTCCCCCAACTCTACATTTCTTCCCCCACTTTGTATTGAATTCACTTCAACATTCCCACTAAGTCCCATACCTTCTGCTACCCCAGTGGATTTCCTGGACTCACCTCAAACCTTCATCCGCACCACTGCATTAACATCTGGAAGAAGGAGCTGTAAGGATGTGCTTGCATCTCATAGCCTGGGTGTGCTTGCAAGTCATTTTTAGTGCTATATCGAAATCCACAAAATAGAAAGCATCCTGGTGTCTTGCATCATTTCAGTAATAAGTGTAATGGTTATCCCAGTACAAATCCCTGCCTAGCTCCCAGTGTTCCTGAGAAAGGCTCCGGATCGATGCATGACCCTGAGCAGGTTATGGAAAATGAATGAAGGAGTGATTATACTACAGCTCTTCATTTGAGATAGCAAGGACACCTCAGTTTGGCAGTAGAAGCATCGACTAAATAATGCATTTGTTTACTTTGTGTATGGAATGTCGCCTTGTGCAGCTCAAGGTTGGCTTGTGCATAACATTTTTCTAGACTACCTCTTGAAATTTACTGCCATCTAGTGTGAACAAGACCAAGTAAACATGACCCTGGGTCACATTCTGTCACGTCTTACTGCCTAGCAGCCAAGTCTGAATATGATTTGAATGGGAAACAGATATTTGTTCAGCCAGGCTGCACAAACACACACACACACACACACACACACACACACACACACACACACACACACATCTAAACTTCAATATATAAGAGTTAGAAAATATAATTAGTGAATGATACCTATACCATTACAGGAATCTAGTAAAATAAATGGTCAGTACTATTGCTTGTGGTTATTCATTTCCTGCTCTGGACAGCATGAGGTATCCAGCATGTACACAACATGTAGTGCTGCAGAGGTGTGTTGGATCTTTGTAGATGTGCTTCCTCCTTGTGGCTGGTTAATGCACACACTTCAAACACACACACACACACACACACACACACACACTTTTCGCCTGGCTCAGTGTTGCATTATAAATATATACATCGCTCTGTCCAGCTTTCCTCAAACACTCCTTTTCCTTATCTGAAAATTGCATCTGCATTAAGTCATCATACAACAGCTGTCTAGTTTTATTAGCCTCTTCCTGGTGCCAGTCAATACAATTAGAACTTTTATAACTTCATCAATGGTCAGTGGAAGAAGGACAATTCTGGTTTGCAGTACGTTCTGTGGTGGAAAATTGTCCTGAATAGTATATAATGTCTGACCTTTTGATTGTCCAATGTTTTTTTCCCAAAATGGAAAATAAATAAATAAATAAATAATTATATGTGTGTGTGTATATATGTATATAAGTGTGTGTGTGTGTGTGTGTGTGTGTGTGTGTGTGTGTGTGTGTGAGTGTGTATGTGATTGTGCCCTGCGATGGACTGGCACCCTGTCCAGGGTGTACCCCGCCTTGTGCCCGATGCTCCCTGGGAT
>JAFFST010050390.1:153414-167420 GCA_022414735.1 Noturus placidus | reverse complement strand
AGGTGTTTATTATTAAAGGTGAAAAAAAATCCAAACCATCATGGCCCTGTGTGAAAAAGTGATTATATAGATATATATAGATATATATAAATATATATATTTAGAGAGAGAGAGAGAGAGAGAGAGAAAGAGAGAGAGAGAAAGAGAGAGAGAGAGAGAGAGAGACAGGAAATAAAATATTTCAGGAAATAAAAGCTGAAATGCTTAACTCTCTTCTCATATTCATCAAATGTCTTCAGTCTACAGCAAAAACAAATGAATTGGCATTGCTGTTCCAATAGTTTTGAAAAGGACAGTACATGTGGTTTACCACAAACACCATAGAAAATAATTATATATATTAAAAAAAAAAAACATTCACTTTGACCAACTGATTCTTGGTCTTTACTGTCCAGTTTAACATGGGATAATGCTAGGACTCTTTTTGTACGTCCCCAGATTCCAAATAATAAGCTGAGTGTTGGCCCACATTTACACTTCCATCTAGTCCACATACCACTATGGAATGACCGTGATTATCTCTGTCTACATGTCAGAACACAACCATGACTCAAGATTAGCCATGATGTAGACCATATCTCAGGCATGAATATCTCAGGCCACTTTTGGATAACACTTTTAAATTACGGTATGTCTATCAATTCTTGTTGTTTGCTATACCTTTATAATATCTTTTGGCCATTTTGATCTTTGACTGGGTGTAAAAGTGTGTCCACCCCATTGCTCTCCCAGTGAAACATGTAATCATGTATAATTTTATTAACAGTCAGTTAACAGATCATTTTTGTGCCTGCAAGTGGAATACAATTATAAGGACATTGTATTGGAATAAAGCTAATATGCAGCATGAAGTTTACTAAGTGTCCAATAGATGGCAATAAGTGCATCATAATAAATGCACTGCACCTGCTTAGCATTCAGCATCAGTAAGCTCTACCGTAGTGCAGTATTAAATCTTTCTCCTTCAGATAACAACTCCAGAGCTGGGTTACGGACAAACGTAGATTAGCATCCCAAAAGGTTTGGTCATTTTTTGTGTATCAGAAAGCGAGAGGAAGCAGTTAGCACTGTTAGTGACCTATCCTGTCACTCAACCTCATCCCAGCTGTGTTGCTCTGTAATGGGGTCTCATATATCAACCATGCAGTCCTACACATAGAATGTGATTTATCAAGTTATTCTTGTGCATGAGGATGTACGTATATTTAGAACTACTCCTCACCATGTGTCTAAAAAGCTCCAATCGTAGGAAAGTATCATCCCATTTATTGTTGATCATGTTAGAAAAACTGATTTCTCACTAGGGTGCAAATACAGACAAGGTGAAAGATAAAATATGAAGTCAAATCATATAAACAGCACATCTAAAGATTTTTTGAGATGACACCTTGCTTGAAAATTTGGCATGCGCAACCTTTCAGAAGGAATGTACTGTATGTTAAGGAGCGCTGGAACCTCTTTGTAGAGAATGATGAATGCGCATCAGTCGATTTTGTTTCCCAGTGCAATTTCAATTGATTTCTACCAGCAACTTGCCCCACTTTTGGAGAGGCCAACAAAAATGCATCAATAGTGACCTTGTGTGCACCAGAGTCCTGCATGTTTTTAGCCATAGCACATTTCAGTGAGAAATTAGAGACAAGACTGGCATTTCCCAACCAACTATTAGCTAAATAATGAGACATCTTACATGCAGTCATAATCATTACATTTCCAAATACGGCAGTGGAAAAGGCAACAAAACTGAGGGATTTTCATGCAGTCACAAGGTTTCCAAATGTAACTGGGGCAATAGATTGCACACTTGTTCTATGCACGGTTTGATAAATGAGACCCTCTGGATCAAAAGGTTACAGCATGCTGTCCATTCAGTTCCATAAATCACTGGGGATCCTGCAAGATGCACAGCCGATGATCTCTGTGGAGCGTCTGGAATACCACTAGGTAGAGCCAATAAGTGATGTTTTTGACAAGTGCAGGACAATAAATACACAGAAGAGAACAATAGATAGACAGGACAAAAATACACAAAACATGGGATGTAGAATGTAAACTATTTTGTAGTGTAGCAAGTTCCATAATAATAATCGACTGATGCAGCTTTATAATGTGCAGATGTGTAAAGTCTTGAGTTATACTGGGTTAGGTGTTTGACTAGCCCCGGTGAGCAGCAGGGTGTAATCTGACTGTGTCAGGGAAGAAACTGTTAAGGAGTCTGCTGGTGGTGGCACGGATACTCCTGTACACTCTGCATGATGGCAGGAGGTTGAAGAGTCCATGAGAGGCATGAAAGGGGTCATCAGCAATACTGGTGGCTTTGTAGATGCAACGGTTACTGTTGATGGTGGGTAAAGAGACCCCAATAATCTTTTCAGCTAGTCACAATGCTGATGGTCAGAGGCTAAACAGTTCCTGTACCACATGATGAGACAGCTGGTCAGGAAGCTCTTTATTTTAGAAGGTGGTGAGGAAGGGAGGGGGAAGTTGGCTCTCTTCAGCCTCCATAGGAAGTGGAGGTGTTGCTAGACCATCTTGACTAGGCAGGTGTTGTTGAGAGTCCAGGGTCTTTTGAGGTCCTGTGCACACTAAGAAACTTGCAGCTTTTGACTCTCTCCACAGTTGTTCCGTTGCTCTGTGGTCCAGTGGTGAGTGGTCTACTCTGTTCCTACTGAATCCACAATCATCTCATCAACATTAAGAGATGGTTCACCTCCTCTCTTTTATGCTGACTCATGATTGTTGCTGATGAAGCCTACAGCTGTAGTGTCATCAGCAATCTTGATGATGTGATTTGAATTGTACTTTTCAGCACAGTCATGAAGTGTCAGCATCACAGTCAGTAGTATTATTGCAAATCAGCAAAGATTTTTATTTATTTATTAACACAACCTGAAAAGTCAAAGCAGCAGCAGAAAATCACACTTGCCTTAGGCAAAAGGCTCCTTCTATCTCGTGAATTTTAAGAGTAATGATGTATTAGGCAGTTAGGTGTGAACGATATACAGTAATCCCACATACATGTCAGCAAAATTTCCAGCCCACCTACAGTAGGGACCAAAAGTCTGAGTGTACTAAATACTTCTATTTTGCATTCTTTTATAATTGAATACAACAATTTTCATTACAAAAAATACATTTCAGCATGTCTTAATGTTGGAATTTCCCCTTTTTGCTTTAATGACAGTGCACACTCGAGCTGGTATGGACTCCACAAGTTTGTGCAAAACCTTATGATCCATTTTCCTAATCTTTGCTATAAGTATGTTACAAAAGAAATGGTTCTTTACATCATCGACACAAAATCTATGTCTGTATTATATATCATTCTAATTATTTGCTATAAAGCAAGATTTTGATGGCTACAGTATTTTTAAAATAGCCCAATTTAGCATAAATCTGGTTGTCCTGTCCATTTCTCCTCCACTGAAAATATTCATACAGTGAGCATTGAACAGTGTGATTCCTGCCCCAATGGGACTTTATTACCTCTTGTCACAGTTCACGTTTTGACTACTAGGTGCAATTATAACTATGATTGGTGACATCGTACTCTATAACATCCTGTTAAGATACTTCAGCATTCCATAACAAAATATTTCTACCCAGAAATCAGTTACTGTTCCACATCTTTCTTTACCCAATGCACTATACACCCATTTCTCCACCTAAAAGCAATGTAATTAACCCCCTGGCACGTGTTAGCCTCTACATGTGGCATCTGATAAAAAAAAAAATAGTAATAAATAAAATAAAATAAAAAAAACACTGACATTGCGGTTACAGAATCTACAAGCATGTACTCCTCATTACTCATGTGCTGATTAGCCTTTGTGTAAGCAAATTTGCTAAGTGAAGTGGCCATTATAGTGAGCCTACTGTGATCTTTCCGAGTGGGTTTGGTAAAGATTCATTATCTACAGTGACTGAATACGACAATATGATAAATCAGAGTATAGAAATAATGACACTACAGATCCGTCTCTGATTTAGCATTACATTTACGTTTATTCATTTGGAAAGTGTTTTTTTGTTTGTTTGTTTTTTTTCAAGACGATGTACAAATGAGGCAGAACACAATCCAGAGGTGTTAAAGAGTGATATGAATGTTGTAACATAATGTAATATAATGGTTTTGACCCAGTGATCCGAAACACTTGCAAGATAGAGGCACAAATAAGCAAAGACACACACGCACGCAGGCACACACACACACACACACTTAGAGACAGTCACATTTTAATACTTCACTCATCTTTACAATATACTGTATAATGATGATGATAATGATGGTCAAAATATACAGTAACATTTAAAAGAATATTAAATACTGTTTGATAGGGGAGCTGCCTGATGGGTGGGAATTGGCCATGAATAAATAAGGGAGAACTTCATGGAAAAATAAAAAACAAACAAAAAGACAGACAAAAAAAAAAAAGAAAAAAAAAAAACACACCCCCTAGTACTGCTTGTGATATAGGGAACAAGATAAGGCTGCATGGTTATTATATGTAAGGAATAAAACGCAAATGGGTGTGGTGTTATATCAAAATAATCAACAATGCTCTGGTTTGATGTAACCCGACATCAAGTGGAGTTATTGTTACCACCCTAAAGATTATTTTCCTATATCAGTATATTCCAAAGTATTTTAATGCACAGCTATTTGCCAAAAAAAAGTATTTAAAAAAATAAATAATAATGAACAACTCTAACTGTTACAAAAAACATACTAACTGTTACAAAGTGCTAACTCAGTAGACTCCTTCCATACCACTTATTCTACACCTGGTACTACAAGGAAGCCTGGAGGTTATCCCAGGGAATGCTGGGTACAAGGTGAGAGACACCCTGGACAAGATGCCAGTCCATCACAGGGCACAACTGCATACACTAACACAATTTAGAAATGCCAATCAGCCTACAATGCATGGCTTTAGATTGGGGAGGAAACCCCCAACCCCAGAGGCCCAAGGCAAACATGCTAACCATGTATATTTCTTCTATGTTAAATAGTAACACCTTTAAAAAAATGTTTACTATTACCATTAGTTTATGTAGCACATCTCTGTGAATTAGTTGTTACTATAGAAACCTGGGATTTGAATTATACCTGGCATTAATCAGGTCTGATTTAAAAGGTCGTCACTTCTATTTGGCAAAATGGAATATTATTCCTCAGCCAGTGTGCCATTTTTGAGTTACTGACTCATTTTGAATGAGTCATTTTTGAATGGTTCTCTGGTTTGGGTAAATTAAAACAATGGTTTATAGCTCATAATCTGAAACCTGATCATACCATGACAAATAGATATAAAGACATTTAATTTAGTTGCTTTCCTTAAAAACCTCATGCGTTAATTTGGACAGCAAGCTTCAATCAACAACACACTTTTCTCTAGTGTGCTGTTGCTCAAAACAGTGATCTCAGCCACATTTTAATTAGAAAGAGATTAAACGAAGGATATAAAGCCGAGGCCATGCCACAGCATGCTGATTGCCTTTATCAGTCAACAGAGAGCTACAACCAGTACTACCTCACACACCAAGCCTCAGGCAAATAGACTTGCACTCCATTATGCGAAGGTTGTGTGCATGCAGTGACTTAAGCCATAGCTGGGAAGAAATTCTACCTTTAAATGGTGAAATGGACCGACAGAATATTCTGCCAGGCAGATCAAGAAGAAAGAGTGGATCAGGACTCACTAGAGCAATTTTTTCTCATGTAAAGGGAGATAAGGAAATGCTATGTAGAGAGCTAGCACAAACAGGTTCAGAGATGATGGACAAGAGGAAGAAGACATGAAAAACTTGAAAGTAAAAGTTAGGCTTGGCAAAAGGCACACTTATATAGTACTTTTATCCAAAGCACTTTACACTGTGTCTCATTCATACACACGGTAGCAGGGCTGCCATGCTAAGCACCAACCCTACGATTAGTGGAAAACCCTCTCAACCAACTGAGCCACAGCCGCCCCAACCTTGACCTTTAACCGCTATAGTGTTGGCCAAGGTTTTGTGGCATTATAAAAAATCACATCCTTAAATTTTTTGTGATTTTTAACATTTTCTTTAAAAAAAGAAAAGAAAAACAATTCATATGAATACCTAGGATCATAAATCATTATAACAGCACTTATAGTTGATAATAATTGATTGTATGCATTAAGCTCTAATAATATTCCTTATATTTAATGAACATTTCTTAGAAGTAATTGCCATTTTTGGATGTTTTTGAACAAAACATTTTTTTGGTAATGTTCCACTTCTAATTTGTCATTAACTTTTTCTGCGCTTCTTTAATGTGTGTATTTTTGTAACTAACATGACATTACAAAATTGGCATTAACAGTGTCTTGCAGCTTGCAATTAGGAATAATTTAACACATCATTCATGTTAAATGAAGTACTCAGAGTTAGTGGTTGGCACATTTGCCTCGCACCTATAGGGTTGGTGGTGGGGGGGGGGGGGTTCAAATCCCACCTCCGTCCTATATGAGCGGAATTTGCATGTTCTCCTTGTGCTCTGGGGGTTTCCTCCAGATACTCCAGTTTCCTCCCCAGTCCAGATACATGGGTTGTAGGCTGATGGTTCGTAGTGTGTTAATGGATGAGTGAATGTGTGAGAAAGGTGAGTATCCCCCACCTTGTGTCCTTGAGGTCCCTGGGATTGGCTCCAGGCTCCCACGCGACCCTGTGTAGGATAACCGGAATGGAAATTGGATGGATGTATAAATAACTGTCCATCTAACAAAGCTATCTTATTTTTCTCTCAGTTACTTAAAAAAATCACTAAACATCTCAAGGATTTATTTTTAATTTATTTGATTGAATCCCAGGAAACCAGTCATTAACAATGACAATTAACAATTGGATTTATACATGTAATCAGATTTTGATATCTTATGCTCACTTGCTTGCAACTCAATGCATTCTACACATGTTTATTTTCTGATTAAGAACAAATTATCTAATAGCATTTTGTTATGGCTGTGCATATCCTCTTTCCATCCTTCAAGGCTGATGCTCTTTCTAATCATTCTACACACGTTATACACACACACATAAGGTAAGCCCAGATTCATCAGAAACCCTGAAAGAAAGCAGGCACTACTTACTGTGAAAATATAAAATGAGATAAATTTGTGCATTCAGTTATGGACAACAGAGGGCGCTCTGAGCCTAAACATTAGCATCCTGAGGCTTGGAATACAGTACATGTCCTCATGCATGATTTATAGACAGAACTAAGATGCTTTTTTATTTATTTATTTTTTTTTCCATTATAGTGAATTAAGGGTGTTAAAGCAACGCCAACCCTTAAGGCTAAACCCCAAACCAGCGAGTTTCTTTGGCTGCAGCTGAAGACACATAAAAATGTCTGTCGAAGTGAACTTTAACTTGCGTTAAATGAAATGCATTCTTTTTTGGAAGTTGCCCAAAACAGTGTGTAATTATGCATGTAAGTCTTTAAAAATGAGGTTATATTATATGCAAATACAGCCAAAAAAATAAACCTGTTTTAATCCAAAGAATTTATTAGTGTTTCCCATTACATTCGATAATGGCTCCAAATGTTATTATGGCTAAGAACGATGAAGGATGACACACAGAATAAATAAATGTGTGAGCATGGCAATTAAATAAATATGAAAGAATAAATAAATATGAATAGAATAGATGCTGCATTTCTTTGAAGTTAGTAAAGCATTTCCTGGCTTTGCTCTACAATGTGCACTTTGATGTGAATATGTGATCTGCAATGGATTAGATGAGAGATCAAGATTTTTTTTTTTTTTGCACTAAGGAGAGATCAAACACTCACACTGTCATGATCAAAGTTTGTTTCTCTATCCAGCCCAGGCCCCCATGGACAGAACTTTGCCCCATGACATGAGCTTCCACATAGCAACTTTAATTTCACATTCATAAAAGAACACCTCTCGATTTAAGTACCTTGATATTCTTTTTGTTATACGAATAAACAATTGTTTGGTTTAAATATTTTATGACCATTTATATTTGAGGTCTACCCCACGAACATTGCTCTACATTGATGAGCAGTTCCGTTGTATTTTTGACACACGAGTATCAGCACATGCTGTACAGCATAAAGCCTAAGTGTTGAAATCTGGTGAAATAATTAAAAGGAGTAAAAGGGTCATTTTAGTGCGGTTTAGTCCTTTTTTAAATGATTATTATTATTATTATTATTATTATTATTATTATTATTATTATTATTATTATTATTATTTACATCAGCTCCCACCCACCATCCAGTTCCCCTCCTTACAGCTGAGGTCATACGTTTACAGTCATTGATTCTCAAGAAAGCAACATGACACATTAAGAGCCAGGGGTGTGTATACTTTTGTCTTCTGGGAAACATGTAAATATCTTATGTAGCTAAAATCATATAGTCGCTGTTGGAAATGGGGTCAAATATGCAGAAGATGCTGGAAAAGCAAAGAATATGCAGGACCTGGAGGATTCTTTGACGAACAGTGGGCAGTTCAGGACAAACAAGGGACTCATGAACAACTCTAACAAAACATAAACACTGTCATTGATCCTCCAGGTGACAACACTCAGCATTAAGAACCGGATGTATATAAACTTTTGAACTGGTTTATTTGTGTACATTCAGTTATTACTGTGTCTTGTGGACTAGATGTAAACATCTGTTATGTGAAATAGTTTATTCAGGGCAGGATTAAATAATAAAAAATAAAAAAAACTAAAAAACTTATTTTAAAAAAAGAAGATTTTGCAGATTCTTCAAGGCGAATGTAAACTTATGAGCTCAACCGTATCATATGATAGATACCAACTGGGGAAGGTGAAGACTAACGTGAATCCTCGACATCCTTTTTCTAACTGCTGCTCATGCTACATCACAGGGCAGAGGAAAGTGCAATCAGCCCATGAGCTCACAGACTCTCACATTTGGCTAGTGTCGCTGTGATTGACAGGGGAGAGAAAGTATGCCTTCCCTCCCACCCAGATCGCACATCCAAATTTGCTCCCTTGGCTCCCAGCCACGGATGTGGCATCACATATCCCTTTTCTATCTCTCGTACTATATATATATATATATATATATATTCCCATCTGTGAACCTCAGGAGGATGCACTAACATGCGAAGGCCTTCGGGGTTGTCTCTATTGATCATTACTGAGATGAGGAAAACATGGAATTGAGAATTTAAAATAAGTGTTATTGTTGTATCAGCAGAAACAGCTAAAGAGATAGCCTGGGGATTACATGGTCCTCAACATTACAACTAAATGGTAAACAAGAACAATCCAAGCAGAAGATACAAACAGCCAGACAGCATGATGCTTTTAGGTTATTTTTGTTTTTGGCTTGTCTTAAATGAAATTTCTTCAACATTTATTTCTTGCTATAGATCTGCTTTCTCCGCAACAACAACACACGATTCGAGGAATGAAAGAAAATATCAAACTGAGTTACATTCAAGCAGTGCTTAATTTAATGGAAAGAGGGTAGTGATCTGGCAGATCAGGATGCACGCGAAAGGTCACGATCCTCGAGCTTACAGACATGTAAAAGTGCTTCCAGTATCTCATGTAGCCAACGATATTCAATGCCAAGCAGAGCATAGAGATTTTTCCATAGAGTTCTCCCTCTTCCATGCGTGAGCATGTATTTTCCTTTTGTGGTTGTAGTTTACTCCGTGTGCGAGCTTTTTGTACACCCAAACGATGTTCTTGCGAGTACGTAAATTTGACACAAAAATAATGCCATACGTTTCATATAGTAAGCGTACTTACAGTAAACATTAACTGCACAACGTAATCAAGGAAATAATCATCAGACCTAAAACAAAATATTCCACAAAGCTGTCATGTCAGAGTCCTCCTACTCTTTCCTGTGTCCCTTAAACATCCATGAGCGTACAAACGGCTTGGGATTGAACTTTGTAAGCGGTGGACTCACGATGTTAAAAAATATCAGAGGCGAGATGGTGGGATGAGAAGAGATGCACGCTGCGAGCTACAAATGAGATTTGTAGAGATTGTGGAGAAACCCCACTCGCGCTCCACACGAAATCGGTATAGTATTTACAGTAGCCACCAACTGCCTCAGTCCTTCTGGAAATTTTTGTGCATTTGAGTCCATGTACTCCCTAAAAGCTTGAATGTCTGTACGTGGGCTGTTAGCTCCACAGTATTTAATTCCAGGCAGTCAATCTCACTGTCAAAGCCATGCACAGGTTGACTACATTTAGCCTCCTAAGCGCTTCTAAAAACCTTCCACGATCAAGCTAGCGTTATCATTGCCAGTCATGGGAGCGGTCACCAAACTGCTTCATCAGTGACCTGCTGATCGCTCTCTTCAACTCTTGCCTTTTTACTATTTTGTTTGTGTTCTTTAAAAATGGCTGGTAATGATAACTACTTTCTTTTCTCCACGACACACTCTACAACACATGCACCGTACAACTCAGGTGAGATTTGAGCTTGAAATAATTACATTACGTGAAAGAGGCTATTGATTTTACCTTTGGTGAATTTTACCTTTGGTGAATAAAAAAAAAAAGAAACTATTTGTTTTGATAATAGTGGTGTGGGAGACTTTATATCCAGCTGCAGAGCTGCACATACTGTATAAATGCTCCGGAACACAGTTGTGCTATATTTTAGAGGGATCCGGCTAAAATTAAGCTCTGCGTTCAAATGAGAATATGACTATTTTGTTAAAATATTATATCTATATGAAAGTTAAAGTGTCCACACTTGAATAAAACAAATTGAAAATGAATAAGACTGTTATTTTATTTTTCACACTGTCTCACACTGTTTGCATCACTCATATTTGTCCTTTGTGCTTAGCTCGGGCACACGGTGGCTCAGTGGTAAGCACGTTCGCCCTCACACCTCCAGGGTCGGGGGTTCGATTCCCACCGTGGCCCTTTGTGTGTGGAGTTTGCATGTTCTCCCAGTGCTGCGGGGGTTTCCTCTGGGTACTCTGATTTCCTCCCCCAGTATGTATGGTAGGCTGATTGGCGTATGTGATTGTGCCCTGCAATGGATTGGCACCCTGTCCAGGGTGTGCCTGATGCTTCCTGGGATAGGCTCCAGGTTTCCCTGTGGAATGGGATAGGAATTATAAGTGGTATAGAAGATGGATGGATGGAAGTTGTTTAGCTAGTTTTTTTTATACCTTTTCCTAAATCAACTCCTATGCAGTAAAGGTTCTGACCAAGCCTTGAAATACCTTTTCATGTTCCCTCGTAGGAATTTCTTTTAATCATCTTTGCCATCTTTACACATATGCAAAACCTCTATGCATTCCTCTAGTCATCTTTTTCCTTCAGTGCAACACAGGATAATACATGACAAAATGCTCATTACCCCAGAAACTCCTCCGCTGGCACTCACTAATGAGAACGAACAAAGACGTCAAATGAAGGCACCTAAGGTGTGCACTCGAACACTTTAAATGCATCAGTGAATACATAATAGGCCTACAACAGGGATTGCTCACACATGAAGCCTTTACTATCCATCCTGTTTGCGTATTCGCGTTAACAAATTATGGGTGTGACGTTGAATCCTAATGACTTTACACTAAACTGAAACACTTCATAGCTTACCTGGCTCACTTGTAAATGGATAAAATGTGGTGAATGCCACATTGCATGAGCTCTTGTTTCTACAGTGAGTCTGTTTTGGTCCTAATCACCTTGTTAAGACCACATGTACTGTGCTGCGGGAGTAGCCGTGGTAGAGGTGGTAGAGATCTTCTCCAAATCCAGCCACCATCACAGTTGCAAGAAAGAGCTCCCTACTGTATACCTGCCTCCCTCCACTGCTCAGGGAGATGAGCAGAGACAGAAAGAGATGCTGGATCAGCTGTCAGCGAGCTGCATTAATTAAAGTTAAATGTCCCCGATGTGGCACTTTAGGGTAGTAAAAAGCGAAGGAAGTGCAGGAGAGCAGTCCCGGCAGTTTTTCTTTTGCAGTGAAGCAGATCAGAGCCAAGAGTTTATTAGCCAGCATTTCAGTTCCAATTCATCATATTGCTGACCTCTTTTAACCTCTCCTTGCTCTCTGAATAGATTCATTTGTAGTGTTAGTTTAGATTTCTGGAATTGTTCTAGATGCAGGTGTCAGTAGTGTTTTGCTGACTTTTCATGGATTTTTGTGTGTATAAAAGATGTTATAGCAAATTATGGCCGGAATTTGTGAGGGACAAGGAAAAAGTGCAAACAAAGGGAATATTGTAGTAATAACAACTCACCTCATCGTTCTCTCAGTAGAGCTTCAGAAATGTATTGCTTGGCGATGCAGTTCAGAGCTCATGTATCTTAAATGCCAATGGTTACAAAGATGGCAACAGGAAAGAACATAAGACTCCACTTCCTGGAGCCTGCAAACATACCAGGGTTTAGAGATCTCACTCTAGTGATTCATGTTTTATTCTAGTTTTCTGGAATAATTTATGGTGGCACAGTGGAGAAGCCTTTTGAGTTCCAGTTTCCCAGTTAGAGCCTGAGCTTGAGTTGTCTTTTGTGGATTTTCACATGTTAGAATGGGTTTCCTCTGGTTCTCTGGTTTTCTCACACCTCCAAAAACATTTTGGTGTGTGGACTGGCAATTCTGACTTGCCCCTAGCTATGAATGAGGGTGTGAATATGTGTGCATGGTTCCCTATGATGGCCTGGCTTCCAATCAAGGGTGTGGTATTATCTGGATGTGTCCCTGGGGCAAGCTCCAGATTAACCCTGACCCTGACAGCCTGATTCATTAAGGCTATGTTAGTGTAGAGATTTTGAAGACAAAATGGCATTTAGAACCACGTGGTGCCTTGAGTTTACATTTCTTTGGCAACAGGATACCAATGTCTGTAATTTTACCAAAAATATCTTCTGAATCATTTACTTTCCATACTGAAATCCATACTTTTCCAGGTCTGGAAACATGGAATTATTTGGAAAAGTTTCTGGAAATGTGTGCCTGAATTCTGTACATTTCCATAATTTTCAGACCTGAGCAGAAACCTGGACATCACTTGAGATCTCTAGTTATTGTCTTTCCAAATTTGGTGCACCACCTGGCAAAGCTTTAGAGTAATTGACATTGGTTAATAGTAGGCTGTGCGTATTAAAAATGAGTAGCAAGCAAAAATGTAGAGAATGTATTTAAACTCTGACCTTTTGTCAGAATATATTCCTTGCTCCTTCTTTTTTCTTTACAATTTGAATATTCTTGTGCATGTAGTGAAATGTAACAGCACATGTCTCATTTTCCAACAGCTGCCTCAAACCAAGCCAAAGCTATTTGCACACCTGTTTTCTATCAAACAATAGCAGCCATTGAGAGCCATCTGTCTGGCTTGGTTGGACTGAACTTTCTGTAGAAAGAGGGACTCAACATGGGCACCGAACTGAGTGCGGCAGGTATTGACATCTAACCGTGTAACCTTCCACACCTGGTTGGAACACTACAAAAAGAAAAGAAAAAACCTTTTTATAAACTGTACAATACGACTGATTGAACTTGTCAGGCTCATCACTCATACTCTCATTTTCAATTTACCTGAGAAGCATGGTAATATGTTCTACTAAACTACACGCTCCTGAAAACTACTGGCTTTCCAAAACTTTCCTGAATTCTATTCCGACTGCACTGAAAGACAACAATACACTGGGTAAAAGCACGTAATCGTTTTTATTATACCAATGTGTAATGATTGAGATATACAAATAATAAAAATGACTATGAAAATTGTTATAGCAGCCTTTATTCTGAATCTACTAACTGACAGGCTATTCTGTCTCATTCTATGTTCAATAATAATGTTCCTTATTTTTTATTAAAAAGTCTAAGAACATTCATAGATTATTTAAATATGTGCTTATTACAGTGGTGTGAAAAAGTGTTTGCCCCCTTCCTCATTTCCTGTTCCTTTGCATGTTTGTCACACTTAAGTGTTTTGGAACATCAAACCAATTTAAACAATAGTCAAGGACAACACAAGT
>JAFFST010050390.1:126112-141570 GCA_022414735.1 Noturus placidus | reverse complement strand
TAATAAACTCATACAAAAAATTTCCCATTATGCAAATATTACATTTGTCGTCGTCCCCCCATTTAAAAAGCAAATGAAAATGCAGTTTAGGTGATACGTTCACATACGCCTTGCAGAATCTTCAAAATGTTAATCATTTAAAAATAAATAAGATAAAAATTTGCATTTTGATTTTTAATTAATGCTCCCCTGAATAAACTATTTCACATAATACACAGATGTTTACATATAGTCCACAAGCTAAATTAATAACTGAATTTACATAGTTACAAAGTTTACATACGCTTGATTATTAATACTGTGTGTTGTTACCTGGATGATCAATGACTGTGTTTATGTCTTGTGATAGTTGTTCATGAATCCCTTGTTAGTCCTGAGTGGGTAAACTGCCCAATGTTCTTCAGAAATATCCTCCAGGTCCTGCACATTGTGGACTATATGTAAACATCTGTATTCAGGCAGGACTAGCGGAAAAAACAAAATGCAATTTTTTGTATGATCCCTCTTAGTTTTAAAAAAAAAAGTATAATGAAATATTCATATTATTTATATATTCATATTATCTGATAGTTACTGTATGTGATCAAAGTAGGAGGATATTAGGAGAACTGAAAAACCGATAGCAGACTATACATGGTTTATATTTCTAGTCTTGCTATAGTATTATCAAATCACATGGCTGGTATTATATTGAGTGTTACTTTGTTATAGGCAGTCAGAAAAAGTCATCCAAAGGTGTGATTTGCAGCACATCTCTGAGATTTGTTGACACCGATAGAAGGGGCAATGTTCTGAGTTTCTGCCTTGCCACTGTGATAATGGAAAAGTGTGTGTGTGTGTGTGTGTGTGTGTGTGTGTGTGTGTGCGTGTGTGCGCTGTTAGTCCACATAGAATTGTTTGTGAGCTGAATCTGGTACATAATTCTTGGTCTGTTTAGCAAAAAAAGGTAGACTGTAGACTTTGTAATGTTTTAATTAGTTGCTGTTTTGTTGTGGCACAAAGGGGAATGAATTCAATCTTCAGCTTAGAAAAAACAAACAGACTTCACGGCCTTTGCCAATTGCTGTTGCCTTTCCTTTGACAGCGCAGTGATTTGTTTCTTTTTTTTTGTCCAGCGATCCCGGCAGTCGAGTCAAGCACACTGAATATTTTCACCTCTCACTTGTTGTTTGGAGTATTGACTTGAATATTTAGCAAGGCTGATTCAGGCATCTTCAGTGTGTGTGTGTGTGTGTGTGTGTGTGTGTGTGTGTGTTTGTGGGGATGCACATGTGTCTTCATATCTATCTCTTCGCAGCTCCTATTATACTAAACAAACCAAGCCATCCCATGATTTCCAGTGCGCAGGTTTGCTGAGTGGCGTAGTGAGGATGCATTGCTTATTGTTGTTTGCCTTATTTACTTTCTCACCCAACATCCAGAAATAAGCTGTTGTCATGCATTATGCTTTTATCCCCTGCAAAAAGGACCGTCTGCCAATTTCAAGTGATGCCAAGTACTATGAAGGTCTTGGATTTAGTATGTGGGTGGCTGTATTGTTGCTGCCTCTTTTTGACAAAATAAAACCCCATTATGGCTAAAACATAGAGTGTTTACCAGGATTCTGTGCTTTAGACTATTGTGACCTTTTTTTCTTGCATGATATCAGTTTGAGTGAGGAGCAGAATTAAATCCAACGCGACTGTCTGACAGTTTGATGTAACCACAATATGTCACACTGAAATTTATGTTTTGGGCTGTAAAAGAATTATGCAAGGCCAATATCCATCCATCCATCCATCCATCCATCCATCCATCCATCCATCCATCCATTCATCCATCCATCCATCCATCCATCCATTTTCTGTACTGCTTATCCTAAACAGGGTCACGGGAAGCCTGGAGCCTATCCCAGGAGACTCCAGGCACAAAGTGGGGGATGCCTTGGATGGGGCAAAATAGCATACACACACACACACACACACAATTTGGAAATGCCAATCAGGGCACAATGCATGTCTTTATACTGAGGGAGGAAACCGGAGTACCAGGAGGAAATTCAGAAACAGGGAGAGAACCTGCAAACTCCACGTACACAGGGTGGAGGTGGGATTTGAATCCTGATTTTATATCTTTAGCATCATTATGTTTCGTGCACAATCAACTCTCTCTCTCTCTCTCTCTCTCTCTCTCTCTCTCTCTCTCTCAACTATATATATATGTATAGTTGATTGTGCACGAAACATAATGATGCTAAAGATATTAAATCAGGATTCAAATCCCACCTCCACTGTATATGTATAAACCATATTTGTGATTAATCTGATCCGTAATCTGACTTTTCATGCAGCATTATATTGCCAATACTGTATAATAGACTAACAGATGTGTATTGTATAGATGTGTGCCATCCATTCATTCATATATTGTTCTATTCGTCTTTTTAGAAAAAAAAAATCCCTTTGCTTTTCTTCTATCACTCTACATTTGACATCAAAGACAAAAACATGCTATTTTCTTTGTCAGTCCACATTTTCTGAACAAACAAAGCAAGTGCTTGTGTTTAAAGCCAGTGGGCTATATGTTATTGCAAAATCCTGTAACAGATGTTTCTACGCAAGACCATTCTGGCACTTTTGGAGGTGTGAACCATACACAGATAATTAGCATCATCACAATGTGGAGCCCAGACAATCTATTAAGCATGTGCAAGTGCATAACCAACCCAACTCTGAATACAAAGGACTATGTCCTATGCGGCAATTTGAACTCACAATCTCTTGATGGTAAGGTGAAACTGTAGACAGTTACACCACAGAAAAAAACCTACTGATTATAGCAGGAAATAGGCAAACAGTGCTGGACGCAGTGCTGGATTGGAAGTGTACAATCTTGATTTAAAGCAACAGGAAAAGATGCGCAGATGTTCAGCCATGCGGCCCTGTGATTTGTGAGTGGCTTTATTGTGCTCTTCATGGGACGTCTTGCAAATTGAAGCCCATTTTAAATAATCCATATTCTTTAGTTAAGCAGTAAACAAACTGTGTAATGTATGCACCAAATAAGAAAGTTCTGTGTCTCTGCATTAATGGAAACTAATCTGAGATCTCTCACTCCACTGTACATCTGCCACTTATTTGTTATTGACCAGTTATAGAAAAATGCTGCAGAAAGTGGAATATCTGCTCTTCTGTCTTTATAGTGCCAGCTCAAAGTGAAGGTTTTATGGTGTTTTAGTCCAGTGTTACTAAGTGGTAGCTTGTGCGCATTGCAGTTAGGATGTAAATGAAGCCAGTCCCTGAGGAATTGAGGTAATTGGGAGTGAAATAAAAAATAAATGTCTTATTTAGCAAGGAGCTACACTTCCCGCCATCAGCAAGCAAACAGATTCCTGGCATCTGAAAAGAGCTAGTGGAGGATGGACAGAGGACATGTCATGGAACATGCCAGTTAAATCCCCCAGCTTTGGCTGTTTTTTTTTTTGTATTATGCAAAAGCAGTGGTGTGCAAGCTGTGAGTTTTGAGTCTTCCTGCAGGGATGTGATTAGAGAAGGGTGACATGTTCTAAATTTCATTACACCTCTGAAACTGCTCTCTGGTCATTTAACAAAAGTCATTTTCACTTGAGTGGACATCAGATTTGTGCCCATTGTCACTTTTGAATTTGCATAAAAGAAGTGTAAGAGGGTGATTCTGCAACATTTCTCTTTAGCATGGCATCACTGTCACTATATTTTTGGAGATGGATCCATTTTTTTTTCTCATAAGCGCTTCACTTTTAATAATTTACTGTTTTCTCAATCTAAGGTGCTAAATAGTTAATAAGTGCTCAGGCTGTGGGCATTTGGACCCTCCCCTTGGTCCCCAGGCTGTCTGGCAACTCTTAACACCAACCGGTTGACATTTTCCATCTCCAGGATATTAAATGGAAACCTTTCTTTGAATCAACCATGCTGTTGCCTGCCCAATCACATACTTTACATTCAAATCCGAGTTGAATTCAGGGATTCGTCAGAGCGAGACGCTAAAGCAGTCACAAGAGGGAGTGAGAATGAGAGAGCGCAGTGCTTTTGGTTCTTTGGAATCCAGAAAGGCCAGTACTTTGATTTGCAACAGCGCTAGCAATGTTCTTGAGCAGATACTGTATAGTGTCAGAAAAATGGGTGTCAGCAGAAGCGAGTGTTGAAAGCTCACCGCCAAGTGCCTATAGCCGAAAAATTTCAGACTCAGCAACCTCTGCGTAGAGCACAGATAAACATGTCCGGTCGCATTCTCAATTCAAAAGACGGGGTCGTTCTCCAAGTGGTGCGTTATAAAACAGCTTACAGAACACCACACCAGAGCGACACCTTAGTGGAAAACCTATAGTCCCAAGTAAACCAAGATATGAGTTGTCAGGTCATGGTTCCTCACAGACGTGAGATGAGCTTCTTCGTCCCCGCTCTGGGTTTTTATGGGAATTTTTCTCTGGTTTTATGACGCAAACATTAAAGCGAATGGAGCAATGAATGGATGCCACTGACCTTCAGCATCTCTCCGCAGCAGCAGGCTCACTTGGGATATTTATGAGGCGAGAGGCGAATCCAGTTTGAGAAAACCCAAAATTCTCTTTAAGGTTCAAGGTTACAGTTTATTAGAGTGGCTAATGTTTTCATTGATAGCTGAGCAACTGGCTGAACCATTTATCTTGGTGTCCACTATTGGTTAGTCCAGGACCTTTCTTTGCTGAAAGAGAGGCAACCTTAAATGAAAGCCACTATGTACCAGGGGTCATCAAGTAGCAGATTGTGTTCCAGATGTGGAGCCAGCAAAGTATCTGAACTGAGTGAAGTATGAAAAAACTGGCCATAGTTCAGTGACTATATAAACATGAACTGTCACAGCATCTGTAGCAGATCCCCAGTTGTGATTTATCTAATCACATGCACTTATGCAAATTATTTAGCTAAGGTCAGCTTATTGGAGAAGAGATTTGCATTTTAGACTAAAGTTTCCACTGATTTGATAGATTATTCATTTTATTTACCCGTTCTTGTCTGCAAACAGAATATTTAAAGACAAATGGGTATGTGTTTATTCTCCACACATCAAGTTCAAAACAGAAGTCTAATCTGTTCAGAGTCCAGTGAGGTAATTTAAAGCACCACTAAGAAACAAAACATAACCTCTTCAAAATTGTCTTATTTATTGGCATAAACTAATCATTAATAGTTAAGTATTAAAAGGTTACTTGTTACTGTACAGTCATGTTAGCTGCTTATATGGATCTTTTGTAAACAAGGAAGATTATGTAACTGGCCATTTAGAAATGTTAGTAATATGCTATATATGCTATATGTTGTACTTTGAGTTTATTATTAGTAGTAGTGGTATTAGTGGTAGAAGTAGCAGTAATGGTCGTGATAACTATATTTGCTCAGGTCAGGCCTATTACTCATTTGGATAACCCAGGCCAGAACCATCCTGATCATATGAACATGGCATCTCTGAATTATTTTCATATTCATATCCAGTGTCAGAGGAAACCTATTCATCTTAGGTTTGCTTAGCATTCAGTCCCATTCAGCTCTTTCAATGCACATCATTTCAGGCTTGGAATGTGGAAGTACTGCAATTTCTTCCCTGATTCTGAATCAAATCAGCAGGGACCTGGGCTTTTCAGAGCTGCGAAGACACAGCGGAGGGAAACTGATTATCGCAGAGACCTGGGAATTGTTTTAGAAACCCCTGTGTTGTTATTTTGTTTTGTTCATGAAAGGCTAGTGAGGGTTATAAGTCATCTCTCAATAGAGTGAGCAAGCTCCACACCTGTCAGTCGCGAGCCCATCCACGTAGAGCGACTCTGGGCTTTGAACATTGCTTTTGTGCTGGAATTAATGTCTGTCTTTCTATTTTGTAAGAAGCTTTACTTATTGAGATTATGATTATGCTCCGACAAGGCAGCTCTGCAATTTTCTGAAGGATCACGTGGCTTAAACGAGGCGCACCCTGTTCTCTCAGCTCTAGGGGGAGCTGTGCCATTGAAAACAGCCATGCCAGGCTCCTGAACCCCTCCCTATGCATGTACAGAAGCTGAAATCTGTTTGTGCAGAGCTCCAGCCATAACTGTGGTTTACATGACTTTCTCAATATGCTGTTCATTGGAGTGAAAACCAGCAGAGATAAATTACAACGCTCCTGAAGTATTTACCCGCAAATGAGGCGGAATTTTAAAGCTGAGGAGCTCGATGACCCAGGAAGCATCATAGCTGGGATGGCTTTCAGAATTTCTGGTTTATAATTCACATAATAATACATAACAGTACCAGAGTACAAATACTGCTGTATACACCTAGTAATCATTTAAAAAAGTTATGTCCAGCATGCAAGGTATTTCCAGAAACATTACTTGTAATTACTGAGTATTTATCTGTTAAAGTACTGTCAAGTGCTAACCGATATGATGTATGTAAACACATTGCAGAAATCCACAAGGAAGTACACCCGTATAGAATAAATGTAATAGGAAATAGTAGGGTTGTGCCACAGTGATAATAGTAATCATATTTCATATTAAAAATGTGCTCTAAGTAAGCGTGATATTGCATATATTAAAACCACAGTGCACAGTGCATGAATAACAATGTGCCAGTCTGGAAGCTTAACAGCCCTGGGATTGAAGTGCTTACATGTTGGTGTGTTGTTTACAATGATGTTGAATAGTGACAGAATATAAGAAAACCATGTATATGCTTTTAAGATTATCCATATGCTTTTGATTAGGAAATATTGAATATCATTTTAAGCCCATTAATCACAGCGACTCTGAGTTGAAGATTTTGCAGTGCTTTGTGCTATTGATTTGATTTGGTGAAATTATTAATGGCTTGGCATATTTATGTGTTTAATATTGGCCTCAAATGTCATGCAATAATTGTGTGTGTGTGTGTGTGTGTGTGTGTGTGTTTACAGCTCAAAAACTGCAGGAAATATCAGTGCAACATGTTGGGGTTACCAATCAGACAGTGGCCCCTTACTCAAGATGATATTATGCATTATGTCATTACCTAACTGAACATCAGTAAAAGAAGACAGCCAGTAATTTTGTATCTTCAGTGAACGGAGGCGAAACCAATCAGACAGGGCTTACAGGAAAGTACGTGGAAACACTCGTGTCCTATTGGCTGACAGTCTCTCAATTCTGCTAAACACTAGCTCACAGTAAGTGTGAGGAAAAATGGATACACACAGAGTTTTTTTTTTTAAACCAGTAAATGTACTGGGCACTGTACGAGCTACCCATACGAGCTTAGTTGTTCCTCCCCTTGACTAGCAACACCAAACTAGCCTAGTTAGAAAAGTTTTATATTTTATCAGCCTGGTAGTCCTACAGACAGTAACAACACCGGAATGTTTAATAATGAATCCTTCTTTTTCTGATCATGTCCTACACTGACGTGCTCAAATTACTGAAAGAACTGTAACTGAATTTCACTTTGTAGTGTATTTTTGTATGTTTGATAGGTTTTGAAAGTAAAGCAATTACTTTTTACATGCAGTAATTAGTAATATAATCAGATTACAATTTTAAAGTAGTAATTAGTAATCTGTAATGGATTACCTTTTTTGAGTAATTTACCCAACACTGTTAATGCCTCATATGAAAGTAGACACTCAGGACATTAAGAATTTAACTATTTATTTCTTCTTCTTTTAAATTTTTTTTATTGTGGCAGTTGTATACAGTGTTTAACGATCAAAAAAAGCTTTAGTTGTGCTGTGTGTTTCATCTCTCTAACAAAGCTATTTTGGAGAGGTGTGAATTGTTTGTCCAGCAGGGGGCTCAGATCTCTCCCATTTCCCACTGCCCTGCTCAAGAGCATCTTAAAACAGTCACAATACTCTGCACACAGAAACCCAACAGTGTCCGCACTAATCTTATAACAGACTTGCAGTGACGAAATCATTCATTTGTTTATACTCATTGAAAATGTTTGATAAGCCGATTTCCGTTCCGCTGGCAGAATCGAACGCCAATGTACTGTGATAAAGGGTTAAAGTCTATCGCATTTGTCATCTCATAGATGGCTATGAGGAAAGTGTGCTTTTGTATGTAGGAGCTAACAGTGAAAGCTGACCGTCAATGCATTAAATGTCAATGAACCGGCAGTGTGACATCAGAGCGACAGACTGACTTCAGACTTTAACTTCTCATGGAAAAAACACAAAAACAAAATACAGCACCAACCCATAAATTAGCATGAGAATCTCTAAGCACATCACAAATTTTTCAACATAAACCTACTGTATGTAATGTGTTACAAGGTGTCGAATTCCTTTCTGTTCAAGGTCAACTCAATGTGTAACTTAGATATGTCCTTGTTTTCACGACCTCTGCATGGAAATCCTGTGCATGTAACACTGGAGTCTATATACATATACACAATTTAGATGTTAACGCCTTCCTACACACACAAAACATATCTCTGAATGTGGGGCACAGTGTTTACAAAAATCAAACAAAGAAAAGCTCATAAACCATATCAAAACCTCGCAACTGTGCCTCACAGCAATGATAAGAAAGAACAAGCTGTACATCATGAGACTAGGCTTTGTCAGAGCTAAGTCAACATGCACATTGTTTTACCTCCTAGTCAAAAACTGCAGTTGTTGTCAAGTCACTTGATGACACCAGATTTAGTCTCAAGTTTCTTCAAGCAATTTCAAACAAATTCCATTCGCCGTCTGACTGTTTATTCCTCTGATTATGTGCTCCTCTGATATGTATAGAGGAATGAGAGGGAAAGAAGAGCATCAAGGAGAAGATGAAATGAAAAAAGACATGTAATTATTCTAGCAGCTTTCCTATTTTTTAATGAAATGCAAAAGTAATTCCCATGTGAAAGAAGGAGTAATTGCCTAAACAGTGTTATAATGTGACAATCGTGGTAGAACAAAGTGTGAAATTGCAAGGGGTTTTAATCACAGATAATTCTTGCAAGAAACTTGACAAGTTAAGATAATTAAAAAACATCTTTAAAAAAATAAATAGGGTTTTGTTGGCATGTCAGAAGAGCATATTCGCTGATCTCCTCTCGCTAGTTCTCCACAGCATTAGGCTGCTAAATTTAACACGCATTATACAGAGAGGCAATTCAAGGCAAAATTAGCCATGTTTTATCCTCTGTAATTTAGACCCACCAAAGCTGAAGAGTAACACCTGCCACGGGCCTGTCAGTTTCGATGATGAAGCCTGCCAATTGAAAGCCCTGTAGTGCACCTTTAACACCAGAGCTTTTATATGATGTCACACAGTTCATCAATAAACTGATGTCATTAAACTGCCTCACAGCTGCAAGTTCCCTGGTTCGATCATGATCGGATATTGTTGATGCAGACGACCGTAGAAGAATGTGCGTGCTCTTTCTGTGTCCACTATGATTTCTCCTAACAATATGCCAGTATGTGGACTGGCTATGATAAATTGCCTGTAGGTGTGGATGAGTGTGTGATTGTGTCTGTGCATGATGCCATGTGATGAAATGGTATCCTATCCAGGAAGTACTCCTGTCTCTTGCCCAGTGTTCCTGGGCTAATCCGGATCCACTAGGACCTGGCTTACTACAGTGAACCTTAAATACATTTACGAGGGTCCGATTGAGGAATGCGGTAAAGCAATAAAAATGTCCGGATGACCATGCTGACACACTTAGTACCATTGATCAGGGTTTAACTGTGATGTTGTATCAAAACTTGTGAAGCCATTATGAGCCACTAGGGGACACCAGTGTGTGTTTTTCCTGGTAGGATGGAAACACAATAGGAAGTGATGTAATGACAGAGGACTATGGATTGAGACCTCTCTAGCAGCAGGGGGCTCTGAAAATGACTGCCCCTTTAATAGTCTAAAATTGCATTACCAGGTTTAAAGGTCATTCAGGCTACCGGATTCAACCTGTATGCTGCTGTAAAACATTTCTGAACTGGGTCAACTTTTACACATTTTCCCACCATGATATAGAAGTAACATAGTGATATTACAACATCAATGGAAAACCTTAGACAAGGGACATGAGACATTAATATGAATGATTATCATTATACGTTTGAGCCACATTTGCATGAGATAGGGTCAACCAATGCATCTAAAATAAGACTTTTTCTGTTCTTTAATCAGTATGATGAAGGGAGATCACCATTGGTTGATCAGATCAAGAAGCCAAGCCTATCAAACTCTGTCAAAGTCTTTTGACTCTGGCAGATAAACAAAGTTGTCTTTGAAGAGTGTCTCCACGCTCTTGACAGTGTTCCGTCACTTTCCTTGTTTTGCGTTTTCTGACATCTCTTTCTGCCTGCAGCAGGAGATCAGGTGGCTCCTTGTTTTTCATTCATGAATGTATTAAGGTCCTAATAGAGTCAAATCAAGCCCATCACAAGGCATCACACTCAAATTGGCCTGATATACTTCTGGCCCAAGCTGTGAAGACCAGAAGCAACAGACCAGTACATGAAAGCTGCGGCAGACAAAAAAGCTCCCTAATTGCACTGCAAAAATGTCAGGCCAAATCCCTTGCAGCTGGAGCAGCCTATTACTGCTCATAGTCCCCAAAATCTCCCTCTGTCATTTCTCCTGCTTTGTCTTTCCCTCTTAGTTTTCAGGGTCTGACTTGGTGACTGTCAGGTTTGAGAGTTTGCCAGAGGTTTGCGCCACTTGTCTGGAGGGAGCGAGTTCAGTGCTCTAATCGCAGACACACAGGGGCTTGGTGAAAAGGTTTCAGGCCGAGAGGTGGAATAATTGGAGCACCGTGGTGCACTGGAGCCCTTAAATGCAGCCTGGGTGCTCTTTCAGACTCTCTTCCAACACTTCAGACACGACTAGCCACATGTGACCACAGCCACTAAGATTGAGCTGTATGAGGGAATCTTTCTTTAATGCCTCTGTCAACCATTTTAGTCTCGGTCTTAAGAGTGCTCTTAGCTGCCCCCTTTTACCCTATTTACATTTTCCCCAGTTCTACTATGAGTGGAGCCCACTGTTGTGGAATAAACTGCTATTGTGTTGTCGTCGTTATTTATCAGCCTGATTCTGTCTGTTTAGTCACATCTGCCAGTTTGAGACTACTACAGCAGAGTCTGGCTCTTCTGGGAGATAACATTAATGTCACATGGAGGGGAAGCATTCCTCTCTTTACCTCTTTATATCCTACCCCACTCTCTTCCTCTCCATCTCTGCCTTGCTGTCTGCAAGTTCTATAATTAGGTTGCTTTCAGGCACACTGCCTCAACATCTATCATGTCAGTAATGCCGGCTTCTTAACAAAGAGGCAAAAAATCCTTGCCATGTTGTGGACGATCAGCCCGATGATTGAGGAGCAGCATAGATTTGTTTACACAAGCATTCATAATGGATGTTTCCTTATTTGAAATAATGGGGGAAATGAGAAAAAAAAAAAAAAAAAGCAGACAGCCTACTCCCCTTGGAAATGTTCAGGTATTCCAAAAATACCACCTCCCCTGCTACATTGTAGGTTATCGTGACACAGAGAGAGTTCAGCTGGTGATTGTGTGGGGAAAAAAGCTCAAGGCTGCTCTTCTTAAGTGCCTGCGTGAGATTGAACTGGAAGCCACGAGCTGCAGTCCGCCTCCTTGGTTTATTTGCACGTCAGACAGCATTTGCGTTGACTGTCTTCCTGGGCAAAGCAGAGCCACTGAGGAGAGAAAAAAACGGTCCCCAGTACAGCGTGGAAAGCTCATTGTAACATCAAACCCCAGCTCTCTGAGGCTATCCTGTGCCTAATTAGAAGTGAATGCTGGGAGAGTATTAATTCTCACTGACACGTCCTCCTGATCTGCTTCCGAATCACTGGGTTGCCTTGTCCCCTCTGGCGCGTCGGTCCTCACTACAGCATGGCCATCCTCTTGGAGTGATGTATTTAAAGCTTGCAATTCTTCTTCTCTGGCTGTTGTGATCTTTGCCTTGGCTTCCATCACTTTTATTTTAAAGGTGCCAGGGCTTGAACATAATACAAAGAGGTCGCAATGGTTTATAGGGATTTTCTGGGCTCCCAGCATTATAAATCTGACGCTAGCCTCCCCATTGGCACGGCCTCAGCCTCCAGCAGCCAAGTTTGATGGCCTGTCAGCAGCATCAACCTGAATATCGATCTCCATTTCCACTTCCTCCATCTTTCTTTAACCTCAGTTGTCTGTAAGTCATCTGAGCTTTTATGACATAACGGAAAGAGCTGTGGTGTCCTGATATTCTATTGTCCATCCCAGCTGCCTTACATTTGTCTCTTGAGTACCTTTGCTCTACATTCCAGTGTTCCTGGCTCTTCAAATGCAAAGCACATTAAACTTTAAGGAGCTACATTGCATGCAATTGATTCTGTCCTCCCATTCCTTTGGCCTTGAGCTAAATTCCATGCTGCCTTATTTTGTGTCACCCACTTGCACTTCTAGTGGGCTCTTGAGATGTACTGAATCCCTACAGAAGCAGTATTGTTACAGTGCACTGTATTTTTCTCCCTCTTGGATAATGACTTTCTGTGCGCGCCTCCTTCCCGATGACTCATCCCCACCCCCCTCATCATTTATTGCTATTTATTCTGACCAAACATCGGGTTGGAGGTTGCTGGGAGGTGCCAGCTTATGCCAAGCAGGGCACATACACAAACACAGAAGTAGCTAGATGATTTACTTTCTACCACAAGAATCATGGGAGATGAGATATGTATGTAAGTATGGAGCAGAGGGCAGAGAGTGTGAGCCAGAGCATCTTCTGCTTCCTGTCAGAGAGTATACACAAGCTGACACTTAGCATCAGCCTTGTCGGTGCATATGCCACCATCTCCATTTCACTCAGATCAAGTCGTGAGTAGGAGATTCGGACATGGCCTTGTGCTAGCCCTACAGTGTTTGCCTACCCAGCATGCCTGACGCTGAGGTGGGCAGCAGTGACATTTAAAGTGAGGGGCTTAATAAAAAGGGGCTTGTATTGTGCAGTGCCGCTGTATTTCAAACACAAGGGAAATTAAGATGTCATTGAGCTCCGCTTTTGGCCCGAGAATTTTACAGGCTTCCTCATGGCTTTATTTATAGTTAAATATAACTTGGCTATAATTAAAACCAAATAATTATTGGAAGAATAGCATCATCATAGTGGCCTTTTTAACCCTTGATCAGTTCCCCTGTGAGCACTAATAAGTAAAAAAATATCAGTAACAAGGCAACACAATTTGTGATAATTGGTCCTCAAGTAGACTGCACGAAAATAATTGGAGGGGAATAAGGAGACTTATGAGTCCAATTACCTGTCAGTTCTTGTTTATCCAAAAGCATTCTCTGATGGCACAGTGAAAAAGCAGTGGACAGAGAATTCCCCCTATGACCTTCTCAGTAGACATGATATTCATGCTTAAACACACTGTGTGTTTACATCGCATTATGTTCCTTAGCAGACATAACAGACCATCATAGACATAGCAGACCTTATTTACACCGGAGTCTTTGTAGCTGGATTCGAAGCATGTGCATTTGCACAACAAAATATGCCTTTTGCTATCCAGAAAACTGATTGCTTTATTGTAGACATGCAAATCAGTTTATAACACTTGACAACTCACTTCTTGTGTTGTTCTTTGTTTACAGTTGTTCTGTGCAAAAGTGGGTTGCAGCAATTTTCTCAATTTTACTTCCCAGTTTTAATTTCTTAAACACACTAGTATGTGACAACTTTCTTTTCTCTCTCTCTCTCTCTCTCTCTCTCTCTCTCTCTCTCTCTCTCTTGCTTTTTAGATTCAGACTCTGTTTAGACTGTACAATTAGAGAGACCCTGGATGCAACTATAGCAAACACTTCTGTGGTGTCCAGGGGTGGATACTCAGTAGCATGAGACAAGAGGACGTCCACATCCAGCCTATTAGTCCAGCCTATTAGTTTTTCATTCATTGGACAAATAGGTTCAGTAGGCTGGCGGTCACAAGCATTTTAGTTGTCCTTCTCTTGTTCAGTAAACAAAGAAAGAAAGAAAAAATCCTACTCACTATTGACTTGAAAACACCACATGTCATACATAGATGTTGGCGAATGACTGTATGAATGCCTGTTTGTCAAGGGCACAAAAATGATGTTCTACATCAGATACTTTCTTAGAAAAGAATAATGACTGGCAGAGTCATTAGCCTTTAGTGAGGTTTATTATTTATATACTCATTTGTGTCTGCATTCATGCATTTAACAAGCTAACCTGCACACCATGTAGGTGTTAGCATGTTAGCTACCATTTTTATCCTAATCAATTAGGTGTCTGGGCAACGAAAACACACTACTGGGCTGCAAAGTAGAGTTTTAGAGTTTTCTTTTGTCCAGTGGGCTAGCTAATGAAGTGATGATTTATCCACCTCTGGTGTGTGCAAACAGCTAGTAAACTTTTAGATTCTTGTGTATGCCAACTTCGTTGCAAAAAGTCAACATCTTCTATGATTACTATACAGCATGCATGGAGACAGTGGACCATGTGTTTTATAATGTATTTACGGTCATTTTGGCAGTCAAATATGACTTGTGAGTGACATCTGGCAAAATACATTTCCTTAATTGGTATTAAATGTCTCTTGGGTGCATTCGCCCCTGCATTTTGTGTATCAACCCTACCCTGATATGTAAGACAAACAAAACTACGGCTGTGTAAACAATGCAGTGCACTACTAGTTAATATTGCTACAAACTTTATATACCATTCTTACAGTATTCTATAATTATTGTACGTGTGTTTATGAAGTGGAGCAGATGTGGCATATCGAAGGTGAGCAGAAACAATGAACAGTCCTCATTTTATGCCCTACCTCCCACGTAAAGGATGAATAGCTCATTTGCATTGTTTTGTCATTATGATTCATTCATCCGATGTTCCCTAGATGTTTACATTCTGTTAAATGGGATATTGTAGCAGGAGCTGCACTTTGCGTTATGGGGAAGAAAGAAAGAAAAAAAAAAACAATTTAGCATTCAAAGGATAAGTGGTGTGATTACTTATACTAGGTCTCACTAATTATGTGTGCCTAATTGTCTATTGTTGTGTAGCTATTGTAAAGTCCATAACTGAATTTGGACGTGACAGGGAAACATCTCAAGCTGTTAACTCGCTCCCATACAGTGCCTTGCGAAAGTATTCGGCCCCCTTGAACTGTTCGACCTTTTGCCACATTTCAGGCCTCAAACATAAAGATATAAAACTGTAATTTTTTGTGAAGAATCAACAACAGGTGGGACACAATCATGAAGTGGAACCAAATTTATTGGATATTTCAAACTTTTTCAACAAATAAAAAACTGAAAAATTGGGCGTGCAAAATTATTCAGCCCCTTTACTTTCAGTGCAGCAAACTCTCTCCAGAAGTTCAGTGACGATCTCTGAATGATCCAATGTTGACCTAAATTTCTAATGTTGATAAATAGAATCCACCCTGTGTGTAATCAAGTCTCAGTATAAATGCACC
>JAFFST010050390.1:72646-94216 GCA_022414735.1 Noturus placidus | reverse complement strand
GTCTGATACTCCTTCCATTTCAATATTATCGCTTGTACAGTGCTCCTTGGGATGTTTAAAGCTTGGGTAATATTTCTGTATCCAAATCCGACTTTAAACTTCTCCACAACAGTATCTCGGACCTGCCTGGTGTGTTCCTTGCTCTTCATGATGCTCTCTGTGCTTTAAACGGACCTCTGAGGCTATCACAGAGCAGTTGCATTTATACTGTGACTTGATTGCACACAGGTGGATTCTATTTATCAACATTAGACATTTAGGTCAACATTGGATCATTCAGAGATCCTCACTGAACTTCCGGAGAGAGTTTGCTGCACTGAAAGTAAAGGGGCTGAATAATTTTGCACGCCCAATTTTTCAATTTTTTATTTGTTGAAAAAGTTTGAAATATCCAATAAATTTCGTTCCACTTCATGATTGTGTCCCACCTGTTGTTGATTCTTCACAAAAAATTACAGCGTTATATCTTTATGTTTCAGGTCTGAAACGTGGCAAAAGGTCGAACAGTTCAAGGGGGCCGAATACTTTCGCAAGGCACTGTATTCTTGTCTCCAGACCAGTCTACATGCTGCTCCAGCTCCTCCTGTATACTGACACATTGTTGTTGCCAGTGAAGCCCAGCACTGTGGTGACATCAAGCAAACTTGATGATGTGGTTTCTGGTGAACCACAGACCTCCCCATCAGTTTTAGTTGGCTCCTAAAAACTGCGCTAGCATGTGCCTGCCTTGACTGTCCTTTAGCTAGCTAGGCCTCTGGCTGTGGTTTATAGTGAATGATTAGGCCAATACGGTGTCATATACAACACGATGCATACACTATATGGTCAAAAGCATGCAGATATCTGACATTTACACATGTGAGGGCCTTCCACAACACATGTGTGGTGCCACATAGTGGTAAGTATACAATTTTCTTGAATGTTTTTGGACGCTGTATTAAGATTTCCCTTCACTGGAATTAAAGGGCCCAAACCTGTTTCATCATGACAAAGTGAGGTCCATAAAGACATCGTTTGCCAAGGTTGATGTAGAAGTGGCCCAAATTTGTTAAAAAGCTGGACATATATGATTTGATAGATGGGTTTGTGAGATGAAAAACAAGAAAGAAGACAGTCGTTTAAAGAAGTCTAAAGACTGCCTTCTGCCTTTCAAAAAGACTACTCAAATACTCATAACAGATGTTTAATGTAGTAATGTATGTATTGTATTTCGCATGTGTTGGGTTGCGGGGAAGGGGAATCAAGGCTCCTTGCATTGATTCATGCATAGTGGAGTGGGGAGGATTTGCTATTAGTGCTACATAATGGTAGTCATGAACACATTTTTTTTTTTGACACAGGAATTTTTCGTTCAATATTTGCCATCCTTTCTAAAAATCTTTTGCCATCCAACACATTTGGATAGAAATGGAGCTAATAGTTAAGCCAGAATCATGTGTGCTCTAAGTACTGATTAGCCCCCTATTCCCCCACCCGTCTTTCAGGTCTAGCACACTCCTAAAAGATGATTGCTCATCCACATTCATTTATACTGTAGGATTAAAGTGGAGCTGCTTCCTTATGTCAGGTGCTTTGATCACACTGATGGCCCACAACAGACGAGGAGAAGGATATCTGTGATTAGAGTTCAGTGTCTAACTGTTTGTTATAAATATATCTCTCCTGAGTGTGTGCGTAGGATGGCTCTGCACTTTGTGAGTGTGTTTCATTTGTTCATGGGCCCAAAAACAACCTGCAAAAGATTAGTCATAGCCTACGCGCTTGGCCATGTTGAAAAATGAAGTGCCTTTTGAAAACGCCAGCTGTGTTCAGTATCGTTTAGTCATCCTACTTGTTTTGGACTTCAGACCACACACAGCGGGGCACCATGGGAGGGATGTGTATTTTTACAGATGCTACTGTACATTATTAACACGTCTGAACCATCTAGAGCTGTTTCCCATCCCCCTGGTCCTGGTGTAAATCCTGCACTTGCACTGCAGACTGTAATGTTTATTGCGCTAACACTCCCATTTTAACCTTGTAAATAGCCTGTAAATTAGCTGATGAGTGGATTTGAGGGTATTACATGCAGGAAAATGTGACAAAGGAGTGCAGTGTGACAAAGGAGTCAGGAATGGGGGAAAATGACAAGTACATGTAGAAAATAATTAGCAAAAGAAAAAAAACTGCGATAATTTGATTAACATGGTTAGATGCACATAAGTAATGTGATGTTGAGAACTTTCTAGATCTGTGAATCACTGAAAAATCAGATCTTTGTCTAAATGGGCGGCTGTGGCTCAGTTGATAGAGCGGGTTGTCCACAAATCCACTAATCGTAGGGTTGGTGGTTCGAATCCCGGCCAGGGTAATCCCATGCCGAAGTGTACTTGGGCAAGACACTGAACCCTAAGTTGCCCCCGATGGCAAGCTAGCACCTTGCATGCAGCTCTGCTACCATTGGTGTGTGAGTGTGCTCTCATTTGTAAGTCGCTTTGGATAAAAGTGTCTGCTAAATTAATGAATAAATGTAAATTAAGTAACTATTCTCCACCAATAAAACCACCAAAGGATATGATATAAAAATTCACATTTCTTGCCCTGTTTTTTGCTTGAAAATATATCTGAGTAATATGAAATGTCTTGTTGCTATTTTGCATCATTCCATTCCAAGTGTTTTTTATCATTCTATATGGTGTTTATATTGCTTCCTGATAATGAATTCAATCAAATATATTACCTTATAGTATGCTGTGTGTATGACCACTGCAGTGATAGCTGCCAAAATGAAATAAGGATAATATTATTATTGTGTAAACACAAACTGTGGATAAACTATAAAGCTATGGATTATTTGGGATTAGCTTTTTCCTCTGAAGGTTAAGGTGTGAAGTGTGCTATTAATGGATCTTGGTGTGCTGGAGAAAACTCTGGGCTTGAGAGTAGACATTGCTTGATTTGATTGGCAGCTCCTGATTGGCAGCTCCTTATTGGCAGCTGAGAGCTATTCTGTGTCTGGGACATTGTTAAATACTAAAAAGAAGTTTCATTCTTTATACTCTCCCTGCGAATAGGGCAGAATAAGAGTGCATTCTTGGTGCAGGAGTCTAATCAAAAGAGAGGGACGAAAATGTATTTCGAGGATCCATAACTAAATGGCTTGCCTAGGGCTGTTGTGTTAGCCTTGCTGCCTTTGAAGCATATTGGATCAACCGTCTGCTTGTGAATAAACGATTGAATACCTCAATTCGTAATTTGCTCCTCAATAGCTTTGGCCAATTGAGCCATATAACATTTTGCTTGTTCATATTTCATTTGTTCTTTTGGCACTAAGCAAAAGATTGGCACTGAGGTACGAATCTTACTGAGAAATGACGGGATAGATTTTTTTTTCTTCAGGGGAGCAATTTGCTCTCAGAGAGAAAGAGAGGAAATGATAAGTGCCTTAAACTGCAATCACACCTCCGGTGGCATCCTGTTTTATTTATGTTTTGCTTGGCCTGCTGCATTTGAAGTGTACTGGATCAACTAGCAGCTCGTAAATAAATACCGTTGCTGAGATTGATTGAATATGATTGTAAGGTAAGTGTCTTAAATTGCAATCTAACCTCTGATGGACCCCTATCAGCCCTTTACATGCGAAATTAGATTTAATGATACATCTGGCTTGTCTTCGGTAATAAACTCTTATGAATCATAGGTCAGACTGTTAAATAACACCACAGAGGTGCAGGATGGGGGTTGCAAGAGTATAGAGAAAGAGGATAGAATCACTAGCTGGGCTTCCAATTCCAGCGACGTCTTATTAAATTTTAAAATAGCCTCTCCGACACGAGTCCCCATTCTATTAACCTGTCGCGTCGTGTTCTTTATAGTTGTGTTCGAGGGAAAATGGCTGAGGTCCAGACACATTATGGGTACCTGCTTTGTGTGGTTTATGTTGGATGCGTGAGTTCTGAATACATTTCAGCAAGAAATAGGATTGTTAGGGGGGATCTGCAGTCTGAATTAATCCTCCTTTTGGTATAATGGAGAGTATCTCTATTAACTGTAAACATGGAGGCAGCAGTAGACAACTGGAGAGAAACTATTAAGGCAGATATTAGTATTGTTGATGTCTAGAAATATGGATGATGTTGGAATTCTAGCAGCAGCCATTAATGCACTAACATATTGAAATATTCATATATTGACGGTCTAATTGCCATTTACAGATATTGTACATATACAGAACATGCACAGATATTGTAGAGCAGGAGGGAACTTCTTTAAACTTTCTTTTGCATGCAGTGCTAGATGACTCGATCTACAATACATGTGGTTTCCAGAATGCAAAAATATAATTTTTCACTTTATTTAATGCAATTTTCCCTCAGTCCTCTCCTTTCCTACAATGAACTTGGACTTCATAACAGCTTAATTTACTTAAATATTCCATCCCCTTTACCTCAGATGTAGATAATTAGCTTTGAAATGCCTGACATATGCTTGGTGTCTGTAGTTTTGCTAATTGTAACTAAAAATGCAAATCATAAGTGTCAAACTATGTCCAGGTCTTCAACATTTCTGTCTGATTTGTTGGAAAATGGCTAAGAAAAGACTCTTTACGCTGTGAAAATTACAGTGTGATTGCACTTCGCATGGGGTGGCCCAGTGGGGTAGTGGGTAGTGTTGCTGCCTCACAGCTTCAGGGTAGCCAGTTTGATCCTGAGCTCAGGTTACAGTCTGTGTGGAGTTTTCACGTTTCACGTCATGTGTGCATAGCTTTCCTCCAGCTTTTCTGGTTTCCTCCAACCTCCAAAACTATTCTGGTAGGTGGCTATGCTAAATTGCACTTAGGTGTGTGTGTGTGTGTGTGTGCGCGCATGGGGCCCTGTAATGTACAGGTGTCCCATCCAGGATGTATTCCCACCTTGTGGCTGGTGTTCCAGGGATAGGCTCTGGATCCACCGTGATCCATAACAGGAAAACGCAGTTACTGAAGATTTGGTTTCATGGATTCATGCTGTCAACACAGCAGGATATGTGGGTCATTCTTGTGGAATTTTCTCATAAGTATGGTAAAGGCCCTCTATTTCGTCTCAGTGAGGTGATGACAACAAAAACGGTCTTGACTTGATGTATGCCAGGCAAAAACAGGATAGGGAATAGACAGGAAGACAGACATAGATTACCATCTCCCTGATACAGTGCTGGGTAATGGACCAGGTGTTTGTCTTTGTGTGCCTGTGTATAGTAACAGTTCAGTGAGCTGCTCTGGGAGGCTGTGGAGGCATGAGCATGCTGAGGCATTAATGGGAGGTTGATGGGAAGGTAATGGATAACCCCGAGCCTGGGTAGAGCCAGCACCCATTTGCATGAGACTGGGCTGTGTGTGGCATGACAAAGTAGCAGTTAGCCACTCATTCGGACCATCTGCTGCCCTTCACAGGTAAAATCAATTTACTGTCATGTATGCTTATTTGAATTTTAGCAGGGAACATAAAACATCTTAGAGCAGATGTAAAAAGTTCAGTACAGTATGTCACATCCTGAGAACTATTTAACAAGAAAATAACTAAATATTTTTATTAATTAATGAACATGCTGTGCTTTTAACCCATCCCATGCATTTTTCATACAGCTTATCCTGCACAGGGTTATGGGAAGCCTGGAGCCTATCCCATGGAACTTGAGTCATGAGGCGGTGGACACCCTATATGGGGTTCCAACCATCACAGTGCACAATTATATACATTGACACACCCATTCCCACACTATGGACAATTTGGAAATGCCAGTCAGCCTACAGCACATGTCTTTTGACTGGGGGAGGAAACAAGAGTATCCGGAAGACACCCCCAAAGCACAAGGAGAACATACAAACTCCACGCACACAGAGCAGAAGCATGATTCGAACACCCACCGCAGAGATCTGAGGCAACAGTGCTTACCACTAAGTTATATTTAATATTGTGGAATGTGTGAGGCAAGTCAGTTCCTGTTATCACTTAAATTATAGCAACTATAAACAGCCATTTTGTTAATAAAACAAAACATGCTGCTTGGGAAGTTCCAAATAAACCAGACAATATAAAGATCTCTGTCCTGAAGACCTCTCCATGAGAGAAAACTTCCTGACCATTACGATGAGTTAAACACCCGAGATTCCCTCCATGAACATTAAATAAACATCCACTTCTAGAAAGTTTGACCATATAAAAGAAATTGCACATTTTGCTTTGTTAATCAACATGTTTATTTTTATTCATTAATTATTAGCCACTATACAAGTCCCTGTGACTGAGTTTTTACTATAGAAATTATACCATGTAAGAATGAGGGCATTAATTAAAAAAATATCCTTTGAAGTGCACTACTATCAGAGCTGCTGTTCTAGAAAACTAATCATAACCTCCTGACCAATCAGATTCAAGAATTCAACAGTGTTGTGTTATAACAATTAGTACACATTTCTGTCAGTGGTCATAAGCACCCTCCATTCATGTATGGTATGCAATTAATTCTCAGGAAACTAGACAGAAGGTGAAGTAATTCCCACAGATATGCAACCACAAACTTTGGAGTAATGTATTGAGTAACAGCTTTGATGTGCAACACTTTGTCTTTGCTTAGGGCAGTGCACCTGGTTTAAAAATTCATGAAATCATCCCCCCTTAGGGGTTCATTTGTCACTTGTGCTTCACTATTGATATTTGACTCCCTACTTCCTGTCTCCTATTGTGGGGATGGGTTGAAAAAAAAAAAAAAAACGACAGATGAAGAATGAGCTCCTGGTTTGGGAGCTAGGAATCAGCTGAGAATTTCATTACGGCTCAGAGACAGAATGATAAGACACTATATGGGCTTTATGTGTGGATGTTCCAGTGATTAATCATGAGTGAATTTTGTTCAAGAGGTCTGAAATATGTATTTGAGAATAATGATAATCTGACATTTCATGCTGATAGTGTTCAAAAGAAATGTACAGAAAATGAACTAAATAAAGGGACATTTCATGTTTTGTGATTTAAACTGTACTTAATGACTGATCTTGATACTACATGGCACATTTCTACAACATATTACACCTCTAAAGTACTATTGTTGTGTTGGGATATATATATATATATATATATATATATATATATATATATATATATAAAGTTTGATATATATATATAAGTTTGATGTGATTACATTGTTCATACCCTCCACCATGCTTCTTATCAGTTTATGGAGTTTCACTGCTCTTTTTCATTTTGTTCGGTTGACATTTTCTCTTGCTTCGGCAGGAGAGTGATACCTTTTTTTGCGGTCCAATATGTGAATGTAATGTATAAAACATCATTCCAGCCAACAGAGAACATTAGCAGAATATTCAGGAAGTGCTTTGTACATATTGTTGTACAAAAATGTACCTCCTGAATAATTAATAAAAAAATAAGTGATTTATTTACAATATCAGCAAGTATTTTATTCCTCTTACAGCAATTTACTCAGAGTTACGCTTGTTATTAATTAAAATATGATATGTCAAAATTCTTGCGAATGAAAACTTAAAGTTATGGCTTTACACTGGAGACTCCTTCCAAAAATGCGAATGAACGTCATTTCACCAGACACTTCATCGTATCAACAATTACTGCCCTGTTTATCTGTTTCTGTAGAGGATCCACTATACAAGTTCATGTCTATGTAGTTATTATAAAAGTAATAATTTATTTGAATGAGAGCATTAATATAAACCTTACAGCCAGAACACCTTTCAGAGCTATTATAGAAAATGAATCAACACCTTCAACATGAATAATGGGGTAAAAACATGGAAATAATGTCCCTGCAGTGTTCTAAAAACATTTGCTGAATGTTATCAGCTTGTTGCTCACACAACGTTCACAATTACAATTAAAACTAATAACAGTATGGAAACGTTACTGTTAACATGCACACTGTAAAACCGGATAGTTCATTTAACTCAAAACATTTGAGGAAACTAACTACCTCAAAAATTTATTAAGTTTATAAATCAATTTCTTTAAGTCATATATATATTTTGTTATATTTAAGTGAAATTAAATTTATTTATCAACTTAAAATGTTTGCGATAATTAGTTTCCTCAAATATTTTGAGTTCAATGAACTATCCGGGTTTACAGTGCAGTATTGTGCAAAGGCACATGCAAAGAAATGCTGTAGAGCAAAGATGATTTCACAAATAATTCAATTAAATGTTTCTATATTAAAATAATTCTATAAAGAGCAATAAAGAGTAATATATTAAGCAAAGTCAGTATTTGTTGTGATGTCCCTTTGGTTAAAAAAAGGTATAATTTGTGCAGGTTCTTAATGAAATAAGCTAGTAAGCTTTACTGAGCATCTTGCAGAACCACCCACAGTTCTTCTGACTTTGACTGTCGCACTTGCTTCTTATTTTTGCAGCAAAACCCAGCAGCCTTCATTGTATTTTTTTGGTCTGAAATTTGGCCTCTTACGTAATACGTTTCTTTACTGACATAAAAGTTTCTCTGTAATATTTCATTTTGTGCTGAAAAACTAATGTTTGGAAATCTAAAAATGTTTTGTACTGACTTGATAATAACATAATAATGATAAAAACTATCTAAGTCATAATCTACAACAAAGGTTTTACTAAAAAAAAAAAAATTGGGTGCGCAAGACTTGCACTGTACTATAAATTAAGTATTTGTCAAATTGTTATGTCAAAATCACCAATAATGCTGTATATAAGACATGACAATAAATTTTAAACAATAAATCTTTTATCTTAATTATTTATTATATTCTGATACCATGTAACACTTGAATCAGTGTATTAAGTTGCAGAGAAAGCCTACTGGGAAGTTAATTCATTCTGCAGTCATGGGGTGCATAATTGTTTACAACATGGCTGTTTTTGTTTTTTTAATGGGAATTGTTCCATATTGGTCGCATAGATCCCATTCTAGGTGTCATGAGACCATTGAGATAAATTATCAGGTGCTGAGAACGGACATGGATGTGGGAAACTACATTAGCTGATGTAATTATGGAGGACAAGATAGGAATGAACAGCAGTGAAACTCCAGTTGTAGCACTTAAGGTGTTGTATTGCCGAGATGCATGTTTGTAGAGACAGACAGAGATACACACCAACTAGACAACATCTACCAATTAAATCCCATGTTGTTGTTTAGTGTGTAGCTATCTCTGTATCTCCTACACTGACACTGCAAAGGCAAACACCTTTTTTCCCTCTCCATCTTTACTGAGCACACACACAGCTCATCTCTCAATGTCAACACCCAACATCTCTTACATTATTAGGAAGACATTCTTCTAGCATTGAAAGAGCTGTGACTCTACATATTAACACTAACGCATGCAGTATCATGGCCCTAAACTAAGCATGAAATGAATACAAGGCTGAAAGCAGAGACAAACACGGTCGTTGTCACATCGGCCTGAAGACTATTAAAGGCGGACAAGTGTAGCCGTGAGTTTCATATAGGACAGGAGTGTGTCAACACCCCACCATCTAAAGCTACTGGCAGCTGCTGAAATGGGACACGACAGGTAGGCCGAATTGCTTCCCTTGCTTTGCAGTTTTTCCCTGCTGGCATTTTGTGTGTCTTTTGCAGTCAGTCTCACTTTTTTCCCTACACATAAATATATTCATGCATCACTATAAAGGGCTTCTCACATGGGAGGTAGCAATGAGAGGTGGGTGGGCAGCAGGTGGAGCGTTGGGATATATGGCAAGTAAGCTCAACCCCCAGAATTAATTTTGTTCACAACTTGGGGCATGACACAGCAAGGTTGCCAGTGTTTTTTTCAGACATTTTTCAGACATTGTGTATGTATCAGAAGTATGTGCACACCACAGTGAACTTATTTCCCATGCAAATTTTGGCTAGGTACCTTTGAACAAGTATAAAGACATCAACTGAAGAGTTGTTACACCACGGCGAACTCGCGGCCACCAAGCCGTCAAGAACTACACTTCTCCGCCGCGCCCGCGCTTGAGTTGGCCGGAGTACTGAGTCCCAACACATGTGTTTCATCCAAGTTTAAATAAGACCTTGTTAACGACAGCTTGGCGCAAAATAAATGCTCAGTTTCCCAAATGCTGTCGTTGTACCAAGTCTTCTTATATGTTTTGGACTTTTATGGGTTATGGATTTTTGCCTCATTCACGACTTACGATTCCCAGATCTCGCTTTGGACTATTTCTATTGCCACGGACTGTGCGCTTTGCGCTTCACACTTCCCTCACCTTTCTGGCACTGCTCGGCCCACGCTTGCCTCCCTCCAGGTATCGTAACAGTTTACTTCGCCTGTCATGGAGGCAGCGGGCGACCCTGATCGGGCATGCGCTGGTCAGGAACAAAGTGAGGTGATTTGCGTGCAGCGCGAGCAGATAGCATGCCTCACCAAACAACTGGAGCGTCTCCGCATTGCTGAAGGGCAAACCGTAACCCGCCCTGCTTCTGCTGTCTTTCCTCCTTTGTCTCCCCGCGCGTATGCTCGAGCTCTGCACGCAGCACTCGCACCAGCCCCGCCGGTGGTGCACTACCCGCCCCTGCCAACACCAGAGCGCTATGCTGGCGAGCCCGAACAATGCATAGGTTTCATGCTTCAGTGCACTTTGTTTTTTGAGAAAAACCCTTAGATGCCAGAGGCGCGCCGGCTGGCACACTTCCTAGAGCTACTCACCGGACTCGCCCTGGAGTGGGCCACGGTAAAGTAGGCGCAAGTAGGCATGGTCAGACCATCGCTAACGGAGTTCTTCTTGGAACACTAGCTGTATGTGAAGGCTGAGAAGTGCGAATTTCACCAATGCACCATCACGTTTCTGGGATATGTCATCAGTCCGGAGGGGGTCGCCATGGACCAAAGCAAGGTGAGGGCGGTGGTGGAGTGGCCCACGCCCTGAACCATCAAGGAGCTGCAATGCTTCCTGGGCTTTGCGAACGTTTATCAACGGTTCAACCAAGATTTTTGCAAGATCACACAACCCCTGTTGTCCCTCCTAAAGGGGACCTCTCTTCTGCGAGCATTTAGCACTGCCCCCATCCTCCGATACAGTCCGTTCGTCGTGGAGGTTGACACGTCTGAGACGGGAGTGGGGGCCATCCTGTCTCAGAGGTTTGGGGACAGACCCAAGCTGCACCGCATGGCCTTCTTCTTGTGAAAACTGTCTTTGGTGGAGCGTAATTATGATGTGGGGAACCGGGAGCTCCTGGCTGTCAAATTGGCCCTCGAGGAGTAGAGCCACTGGTTGGAGGGTGCCAACCCATTCATGATCTACACTGATCACAAGAACCTTGAGTACTTGAGGATGGCTAAAAGGCTCACACCCTGCCAAGCACGCTGGTCTTTGTTCTTCACCCAGTTCCAATTCACCTTGTCATACAGGCCAGGGACTAAGAACACGAAGACTGATGCTCTGTCACACATCCACTTTCCCGAGGGCCTGGCAGATCAGGAGAAGAACATCGTAACCCCCCCCCTGCATTGTGGGCACCATCGAGTGGGCCCTAGACCAAGCCCTAGCTCACCTCCCGCAGCCTGTCCCCTAGGGAAGCAACTTGTGCCATAATGTTACTGCAAGGGGCTTGTCATCTGGGCTCACACAACACAAGTGACGGGACACCCAGGGGCCCCATGCACTTACAAACTGCCAGCCGAGAAATATTGGTGGCCCCTCTTGTCCAGGGAGGTACACTGTATTATGTCCTCCTGCTCCACCTGGGCTCGCTTAAAGACGTCTCATGCCTTACCCGTGGAATTTGGTACCACTTTCCATACCCACACATCCATGGTCCCATCTAGCCCTGGACTTCCTAACGGACCTGCCGGAATTACAAGCCAACATGGCTATACTAGTGGTCGTGGTCCAATTTTCTAAGTCCCTGTGCCTGATTCCATTTTCGCCACGGCCGACCTGTTGTTCCAGCACGTTTTCCACTACTTCGGCATCCGAGAAGAAATCGACAGGGGCCCCCAGTTCATGTCTCGAGTCTGGGCCAGCTTCATGGAGAAGCTGGGGGTCACCGCTAACCTCACCTCCGGCTACCACCCGCAAGCCAATGGACAGGATGAGAGGGCCAATCAGGAGATCCTCCAGTTCCTCCGGACCTTCTGCGCCAACAAACCGGAGGACTGGTGTCACTTCTTCCAATGGGCAGAGTATGCCCAGAACTCGCTGTGACATTCCACCACCCAATGCCCCAGCATTCCATGTCTCCCTCCTCAAGCCAGTGACACCGGGCCCCTTGGCTACAGCGGTTCCAGTGGACTCTCCACCGGAGCCGTTAGAGATCGAGGGCTGCCCAGCCTACCGCGTCCGTGAGATCTTGTATTCTAGATGTAGGAGAATGGGACTCGAGCATTTAGTGGATTGGGAGGGATACGGCCCAGAGGAACAGTGTTGGATCCCATCTTGGGACATTCTGGACGCATGCTTGCGCAAAAACTTCCACGCTGCTCACCCAGAGAGACCGGGACCCAGGAGTAAAGGACGGCCTTGGAGGAATATGGCTCCCAGAGTGAGCCCTTTGGGGGGGCTCTGTTATGCCACGGTGAACTTGTGGCCACCTAGCTGACAAGAACTACACTTCCCAGCCGCGCCCACGCTCGAGTTTGCTGGAGTACTGAGTGCCAACACCTGTGTTTCATCCAAGATTATATAAGACCTTCTTAACGATAGCGTGGTGTGAAGTAAATGCTCAGTTTCCCAAACACTGTTGTTGTACCAAGCCTTCTTATACGTTTCAGACTTTTCTGGATTACAGACTTTTGCCTCGTTCATGACTCACGATTCCCAGATCTCGCTTTGGATTATTTCTATTTCCACGGACTGTGTGCTTTGCAGTTCACGCTTCCCTCGCCTTTCTGTCACTGCTCGGCCCGCGCTTGCCTCACACCAGGTATCGTAACAAGAGTGTTTGTTAGCAAATGAGTATGTGCTAGCTGTTCTTAATTTTTGCTTTACAAAGAATAGAAACATCAAGCAAACAAACAAAACAATAGAAACCATTGCAGAAATTCTAATGGTTTCTACTAAATACCATTCTACTAGATACCATTACAAATCATTGGCTGTTTAAAACCATTACCATAATTGGTCCTTAATGGTATCCACTAGACATAACTTGTGACCAAGAGAAGGCAACAGATTACCAGTAGAGACCTACAGGGACCATTACAGTTTCTATTAAAACCAAGACAATTCTCATTATAACTCAATCCATTACAAATACTATGAGGGTTTCTAAAGTTTACCGGTATCAAGCTACAAATTACAAATAAGGCAATTATTATTCTAGTCACATGTCTCTATTGAGTGTGTAATTATTTGCTTTTGATTATTAATTTAAGTTTTGGATGTGTGTTTTGAAATAATCACTCAATCCATGTTGGGACAATCTTTAGCTGTACCTCGCATTATTTCCACTCTGTAAAAGGTGCATGTTATTTTTCACCTGCCTTACAAACAACTATGCTGAACAAGAGAATTCTGACATTTCTTACAGAAAGCGAAGGGAGGTAGGAGGAGGGGCATGTCACATGTCATCTGCCATGTGAAAAGCTTTTAAAGGCTACATGAGTAGGTCGTTCTGAAAGGTGAAAAAGTAAATGGTGGATGTGTCACACAGAGAGACCTCTTAACCCTATGGTCAATGTTGTATAGACTTCTCCAACTGTCTACACTCACACACACACACACACACACACACACACACACACAACACTGACATTCAATGACGTGGTCATGCCTGACTGCCCAGATGTTTGCATGCATCTGTCAGAATCAGATGGCGGGTGACAGCCGTGTGGTGTGCGCGTGCGTGTGTGGTTGTGTATGTATGTCAACTGCTAAGAATGAAAAAGGGACACATGTGCAAACAGCATTGCGTCTTGACACTTGATGCATTCCATTGCACAGGAAGCCAAGCTGGGACTTGTCCATTTGCTAAACAGTGAACACACACACACACACACACACACACACACACACACACACAGTACATTGTTTTACATACCAATCATGCACTGTTCTTCATACCACTGTGATTACTTCAGATCAATTTCTACACAGGACTGACCTCCAAACTATGATATCTCTCACCCAGAGACAGCTTTTTTCTTTTACAAAGCTAATGTTATAATTGGTGTGATTTCACCTGTTGGGTGTGAAGAGTTCTGGTTTTGCCAAGTGTTAATAAAACATCTATAATAATAGTGGATGTAGATCTGGGGTGAAAGACCCTAACATGAAGCTAAACCGCAGAAATATTCTGCAACCAGTCGCGGTAAACTGTTCATTTGTGGACCGTCATCAGACCACAGATGTTATTTAAGTGGTGGATCATTCAATTCAGTTTCAATGCAGATTTTCCGAAACCTGAATGAGTCATGAATTGAGCACAGGACAGTTTTTATGACTACAGAAGCAGTTCTTAGGTACGACTCTATATAATTGCATAAACTAGCATAAATTTGTCTTGTTAGAATCATTACAGAATCCATTCTTAGCAAAGTGGTGACTCTGAAATGGTGGTGTATTCATTGTACGGTCTGTATTGTTAGCTATATAGGGCGGGTTGTGGCGCAGGTGGCAGGGCGGGTTGTGGCGCAGGTGGTAGGGTTGGCGGTTTGATTCTCAGCCCATGTGACTCCACATACCGAAGTGTCCTTGGGCAAGACACTGAACCCCAAGTTCCTCCCGATGGCAAGCTAGCACCTTGCATGGCAGCTCTGCTACCATTGGTGTGTGTGTGTGTGTGTGTGTGTGTGTGAATGGGTGAATGAGACACAGTGTAAAGCACTTTGGATAAAAGCGCTATATAAGTGCACCATTTACCATTTAGCTAGGGTTGCAGATCCTTGTGGATTGACTAGTTATTAGCTTTACTCTATTTCCTAGAGGTTTGTTCATTTGAAACGATAAATAAACTAAATGAATTAACATTCTTGGTTATTTAAGTGTCATGAGACATGACCATATATAACCTGTTTAAAGCAGCATTTAAACATTACTTCAGTGTATACATTGTTGAAGACTAAAGCTGTCTGAGTGCACCAGAAATGCTCCATCGTAACTTAAAGTCTGAACTGAAACCATAAAAATACAGCAAAATTAAATGTGTACATGCAAGCGTAACAACGTTCTGATGGGATTAGTAGTATCTTCCATCCATCCATCCATCCATTTTCCATGACCACTTGGTCGTACGCTTATCTTACAAGCATATCCCAGGGACACCATGGACGGGGTGCCAACCCCTTGCAGGGCACAATTGCACACACATCCACACATTATGGACAAGTTTGGAATGCCAATCAGCCTACAGTGCATGTCTTTGGGTTGGAAGAGTAAACTGGAGTACCTGGAGTACTCACCTGAAGCATGTGGAGAACATGAGGAAAACAAACTCTGTGCAGACAGGGCAGAAGGGGGTTTGAAACTCAACCCAACCCTCAACCCTAAACCTAACCCTAGGTGTGAGGCAACAGTGCTAACCACCATGCATCTGAATTAAGTAGTCATTAAGGCTTTTTTTTAGCTTGCATTTATATGCAAGGTGGCCACACTAGTGCAAAAAGCAGTCCATTAATCAATAAAAAAAAATAGCCTTAAAACCAAACAAACAAAAAAAACAAAAACTAACCTATCCACTGATTTTAAATTTGACAGCTTTGAAATTTCACTAACATTGCCAAATCATTGCTGTATTAATATGTCCATTTATGTGCTGAAGTTATGGTACAATAGCAAGGTGTTTTTACATGGAGTACTCTATCATAACAGACACATTTTATTTCATACCATATCAAAAATATGGTATTTTCTGGTAGGTACATTAATAAATTTGATGTGTTCTTACTGCTTTCAGTCAAAGGATGTCACTTGCTCATGACTAATTAAATACGAACTGCTCTTAGTACTGAATTAAGATATTTGGGCTCTACTACACAGTATCTTAAAAATTGCCAAGCATTGTGTCATCCAGGGCCTAGTGACGAAACTGAGGTTTCTCATGAATGAAAAGCGAAGGAATAAATCAATAAATCAATAAAGTCCCTAGTTCTTTGTATCATGCAGTAATCATTTGTTCATTTTTGAAGTGGCTGCAATTCAAAGCCATAAGCCGACCTTGAACTCTCAAATGAAGTCCACGCGGCTCCTTCACACACCTCGCCGTGGGAGCTGGTTAGTTTACTTCATATTCCTCCTTTTCACACAGCTGTCTTTTGTGGTCAGCCTCTGTCAGCGACTCTATCTTTTTCTTTCTCTGCCTTGGAATGCCTTAATGAGTCCCATGGTGCAATGCACACCCTCCCATTGCCCTCCCATTGACTGTGGAGCAATCAGTCTTTCTGTCTCTCGCTCACTCTGCATCACTCATCACTCTGTCTCGCTTCTTTCTTTTCCCCGAGAAATAGAACATGTAAATATAATCTCCCATGTGATCGCCCATCTTCATCCACTGACCTTTTTGCATATATGAATTCATTCCAGTTTAGAGCCTGCAATTTAGCATTATGGGCTGAAAATCAGGAAGGTCATTGGAAGTGGTGTGGACTTTCCAGAGAAGGATGATCAAAGCCTGTCAATCAGAGCTTGGCTGGAGGCTATGGGCTTGCAATTGTGGGCTAACTTTATGAAAGTGCACTTTGCCAGAGTGGTATTTACATTCTAAAGGTATGTTCACACATACAGCAATTTTCTGGTGTAGCTCCTATCTCAGTAAGTGAACATCATCATCAGGGTGCCATTCACTATATATTTTATGGTTAACAGGAGCCGGCCAGCAGATCTTCGGCCGTGGCTTCTGTGTTTTCTGCCTGAAGTATCCAGCTTGGTGCTGCTCGTTCCTGGGCATCGAGACACAGAGACAAGCTAGACACTTCACCCAAGATAGGAGCTACACTGTGATTTTGCTTGATTGCACCAAAAAGTGAGTGTGATTCATTATTATTACTTTTTCTTTATTTGCTTTAAACCTGCTAAGACCCTAAGCTAAGCTAAGCTAATTAGCTATTGCCGCAACAGCACTGCTTCTGCTTGTGAGCATGAGTGGCTACGCATCATATGCCCTCTACTGTCTTCTCTCCCATTTGAAGTCGCTGCACCAAATTTTCATAAGTGGCTCCAAATTTGCATAAAGTTATACTTTTCTCCACTTTGTCGCGTCGCTGTACATGTCCACATCTAGTCGCCAATGGTCAATGTTGCTCATATCGCCGGAAGTCACGAGCTCTCAATGAAAATGAATGGTCTCTGGTCTCCGTCACTTTGTTGCTGCGAATCGCTGCATGTGTGAATGCAACTTAATAAGGTGCATTAATAATACTGAATAATAAGTATTATATTGTTTTATACAACAGTGCTGCTGAATAATTGGATCTGAATGGTCAGACGGTGTTAATTAATTTTCTGTAACAGCAGCTCTAGTAATAGTGCTGGCTATAATTGTTTTTTTTTCATTGTAATGACAATTATAATAATAATAATAATAATAAAAAAAACACTTGTTCTAATATGTTCTTATTTCTGTTGTAACAACACAGGGATTCACAGGGATGGGTAATGGCAGACGATCTACATAAAGTAAGGCTAATAATAAACTGATTTTAAAAACAATCATTAATATGGTTTATATAAGGATTTATATAAGGATCCTATTTCTCTCATGCTGGCACAACTGGAGTCTGCTTTTTTATTAACAGGTCTGACATCCACGTCAGTGTTTGACAGAGATGTAGATTATTTGAAAAGGTGATTCTCACTTTCTCCGTGTGTATGTTGGTGCTCTGGATGAATTTGAACTCTCTTCTCCACCCCCACTGAAACTATCATGCGCAGCATCTCGTTCTATTACATCAACACAGCAAATTATGTGATAGGCTACTCCTCAGAGAACATACAATTAAACAGACATGATATGCACATGTTTAAATCAAAACATTTACATTCTTTTTTAAATAAATTTTAATCCTGATAGTATTAATCATAGACATGATTATGCAACATGTATTAAGTTAAGCCTGCCAATAACAGCATGATTTATTCCTTGAATATTAGTATTATAATATCATAGTATGTACCATTAAATTTACAAATATTTGTCCCAGGGTGATATAGTTACACTGATGGTTATCAGAGAAGTATCATTTGGCCTAAATGCAAGAAACACATTGTAAACTGATATTAGTAAATATATATATATATATTTTTTCTCACCCAATAAAACTCCCTAGGTTAGTTTTATAGATCTGTGATTTTCCATGCTACTACCATTACATAGTTCCATGCTACTAATAACATATTTAGCGTTAACTCCCAATTCATTTGCATGGCATTAATAGATTTCTCGGTTTGTAAGCTGAAGAAGCACTTGTACCAGTTTTCCACATCACAGTGGATTTGCCACTAAGTGCTCGCTTACATCTGTATGTGTGGTTAATAATAAATGCATGAAATCTGCGGCTGCCAGCAGTCGTGAAATCTGTCTTTCTTGAGGCGCAAAGTCTGACCATGTTTCACAGTTGCCTTTTCGATCACAAATAACACAATCAGCAGTGTTCATCCAGCAAACAGGCAGATCTTTGTGCTTATTACCTTTGTGGATCAGTAAAAAAATTATGTTCACCATAGCAATAACAAAAAAGTTCAAATTAAAGTAATGAACAAGTCCCTCAGGCTCTGTCTGCTACATTCCGGACAGTTAATTGATATATTCTCTTGATTTGCCCTCAATTAAGACCTTGCACTAGCTTCTAGCACTAGCTTCAATCACACTGTGCAGTTTTTAAAGCCTCAGGCCTGTTGTTGTCAACTTTATCGTGCAGATTTATTTCTCATTTTATATGGTGCAAATGTTCATGCCAATTTTCTTACTCCATGAGACAAAAGAAAAAAAAAAAGAAGAGAAAACAAAGCCAATTTCTTTTGGTTAATAGCTAATGGTTTATGTTAAGGTTAATGAATGATGTGGGTCACATTGTTAACCCCGGCATGTTTTGAGTGTTTCCTGATTTAACTCAGCTAATTACTGAGGTCGTTAGGAACTGAACTACTGTGTTAGTTATTCCTCCATTAATTAGGCCCTCCAAAGCCTGTTTTAACTCCTTCCTCTAATATTATAAATTAATATATAAATATAAAGTTTTATAGTGTTTCATAGTATTGCAATTCAACAAAGAAAGAAAGAAAAAAAAAAAACATACAATGCAATCAATGATATGGTGACGTTTTCTGTAAAGAAATGTTTATTCAATTGTATTTTAATTGAATTATATTGGTTTTAAACTGTAATGGTCCCTGTGGTTCTCTACTGGTAATTTATTGCCTTCGATTGGTGGCATGTTATGTTTAGTAGATACCCTTAAGGACCGATAATGGTAATGGTTTTAATGGTTAGTTAATAGTTTGTAATGGTATTTGTAGTGAAAACAATTAGAATTTATTACTTCTATCAGCAGAGATGACAAGCCTTTTTGTGTGGGTTTTTTTTTTTTTTTTCTTGTGATACACTGATATGACTTGTCAGAACGTGTACATTATTTTTGTTAACTGCATTGCTTGGACAGTAGTTCCGGCTGTAACATGATTACATGATACATTATTGTTTCTATAGTAACAGTTACTACACAGAGACTAGTATGGTGGAAGTGCCATGTAATCTAAGACTTATGATGAATGGATTAAAAAAACATGTTCGATAAAGATAAAACTTACAATTGTTGATGGGGTGAAGTTTGATGGATGAGAGACATTTATTTAACATGTGTGGAAGGAGTCTCAGGTGTAAAAGCCTTGTAACAGTCATTGTCCTTTGCAAAGGTTCCCATCACATGAAAGTCTTCAGGACAGAGGAGTTCAAGCTTTCTGGTTTCTTAGTAAAATAAAATGTTAGAGAGAGAGAGAGAGAGAGAGAGAGAGAGAGTTAAGGAGATGCTGGCAAAGGAACAAAGGTATATCATTAAAGATAATAGGAGCTACATTTTCTTATAACCTGTCTGTCATGTGTATTACATAATTAGACGACTCATTTTGAATCCCATCATGATATCAGACAAGCCACAAGTACTTTTTCCTGGAATATTTATTTATCTTATTTAGATTCTCTATAATTTTTTTTGCAACACCATTAGTGCTTAAGAAACACGAGGAACTCCAGGTATTCTAAAACTTTTGACTGGCAGCGCAGGCTATATTATACGATGTTGAACAACACCAGTCATTAAGTGAATGCACAATGCGGTAGCATTTAATCAGATATTGGACTCGCTGGATAGTGAAGTTGTCAGAGTTGTATACTGTATCAGTCATATACAGATGTTGAATCAGACTTTGAGCTTCGAGAGAGCCCAGTGGTGTCAAGGATTTTTAGCTTGGTGCATTTCTTTGTGTAAGTTTGAAAAGTTTTACTAATATTCTGGCAGCTTCAATAAAATATCTGCTCAGAAGAGAAACTCCAGTCTCTGTGGTGCCCCAGGCCAGTAACAGGGAGAAGAGACAAATAATGTGGACCACCAACATACAATCAGTCAGGACACAAAGTTGTCTCTCTTTGCCTGCCAATCATATTGCTTGGCATTTCAGTAAGCTTCCTTTATTATACTACCATGCATGCATTCTAGACTAAGCAGCATTTTAATGTTTCTTAAAGGCATGGTTTATAATTCACTGACATTGACTTTAACCAGAAGTCATATTACAGCCTTGTTCTTGATGTGAGATCATATCATGACAGCTGTTAAAAAGCTATTAAAACTTGTTGGTAATACTTTGTTATAAGGTCCACAAATAAGCATATACTTAGTACTTAATTAATGTCTTCATGATGATGAATTAATACATGCACTAATCCGCAGTGCATCAGCAAATAATGAAGCATATACTGTACATTAACAACCGAGTCAGATATAAATATCCATTAATAACAGTAATGGTTAAGTGTTGGCCAGATCATTGTGTAGTTATTCATGCATTATGTTCATTAATAAGTTGGCAACATATTTAATCAGTTTATTTACATTAAAAGAGTGTTTTAGAAACAAAGAAATTAGCCCAAAATTATAGGCCATAATATAAGTTTAGGTCATTTTTCCATTACACACGAATATCATAATTCTTTACCATATACTTGAAAAGATCAAGCTTCTGTGAGATCATCATCAAAGGTATCGGTTTTATAAAACAATACTAATAAAGTGGTTTGATGTTATTTATGTTGTCTCAAAGCAACTTATTCTTTCTCGCACAGCACGAGGAGAAATCTGTGACGAATACATTGTTAACCTACACTGCATATAAAACAATACTACTACTAGTAGTACTAGTACTACCGCTTCTTCTTCTTCCTCTCCTTATTCTTATTACTTCCTTATGTTAATACTTAACTATTAGCATTATTAGTAGATGTCCATATATGGGTAACACGCTGCTTTAAGAACTCATATAAGTAGGTCTACTTACAGTGGTGTGAAAAAGTGTTTGCCCCCTTCCTCATTTCCTGTTCCTTTGCATGTTTGTCACACTTAAGTGTTTCGGAACATCAAACCAATTTAAACAATAGTCAAGGACAACACAAG
>JAFFST010050390.1:43282-54071 GCA_022414735.1 Noturus placidus | reverse complement strand
GTTTTCAAAATATCAACGATATCCTTCCTCAATGAAGCCAACAGTTCAAGCTTTAATGCAGCGAGATCAAAGTCACCGCTCGGTGACGCGGATTCAGGGGGAGAGGGGGACACGCTCACGGCGCGCGCACTCGGCCCCAGTCGTGTTTGAATGCGTCCTTGGGTTTTCATATTCTTTCCAGACATTTTGACGTGACAAAAAATTAAAATTATAAGCAAAGATAAGGACTAAAATAAGTTAAAGTATATTATATGACCAAAAAGCGCAAATTAATTACATTCTTAATCGAAATTAGCAGGAGCCTCCAACTTCACGTCCCACTCTGTTCGAACCCGAATTCGAACCCCCGGAGGTACAGAAAATTGATGGATGGATTTGTGTTGATACATTGAACACTTTGAATTTTTAGGATTTTTTTTTCCCATACCAGATATTCTGTTAGAACTCTGTACCATCACCCTACCTCACAGTCAAAAAGGGCACTAAACTGTATCATCACTTGTTGCTGAGGTGGTTCCCTCAAGCATACTCTGTTGAACATTTAGTAAATATATTTGAATGTAAAACTTTCATATAATGCTTTTTTTTAATGATTTACTCTGAAAGGTTCCAATTATGCACTTTAAATCTTGTTTAAATGTACACTATATATACATTCCCAAGTGAAAAACACGTTAGAGCTATCCTGTAGTTATACTGTAGTTATATCTGTTTCTGTTCAAAAATATGCAGTGACAGTCTTTTCACAAAATGGAAATGCTTAATTTGCTTTATTTGTTTTGGCATGAGTGCCAAATCCAAGTACTGCATGCCACTATGGAGCTGAAAATCATGAATAAATGATTTGTAAATACAAAGAAATAGCTCAAGCATTAGATATGCCCTAAAAGATAAGGTCCCGGAGAGCTCATCGATGGCTGCATAGGAAACACGATGGAGCAAGACCAAAGAATCCTTTCAATTGTGAATAAAAATCCTGGAAACAGATCAAAAACACCCTCGAGAGTGTAGGCTGAGACGTGTCAAAAACTGCCATATGCTGAAAACTAGACCCTCAGGGGTACACCATATGACGCAAACCAGTAGCAAGGCTTGAGTCCCTATTGCAGTTGTACCAAATTTACCCAAAGGAAATATCTGTAGCAAAGCCTTTGGAAAGACAACAGAAGGAATGGAGAAAGGGAACATCATAATGTAGCATGATACAAAGCATATGATGTCATTTTGGAAATCCATCCATCCATCCATCCATCTTCAACCGCTTACTTCTTTTCAGGGTCACGGGGGAACAAATATACTGGAGAAATCAAACATTGGATGAACTTGGCTGACATCATCATCATCATCATCATCATCATCATCATCCTTATAAATGACATGTTTATTGGTGATAGTATCAGAATAAACTTTGTGATCTGCACAGATACAACTAAATGGTGTTTCATCATGCAGTCACATGGTCTGAAACCATCAGCTATGACATCTACATGGCTCCTAATAAGGAGATTTCTGGATAAAAATTGCAAGTTCTTGACTGGAAAGGTCAACTAATCTAAAAATGACAGGATTTGCATTTCACATGTTTAAAAGTAAATTGGATGTTATCTGCATCCTAAAAAAGGGCAGAATATGAAGAACAGAGAAGGATAGGCCTGACATATTGTCACATCTAATCACCTGGTGCCATCTATAAATCAAGATATCATTAAAAATGTGTGGACATACCACCAAAAGTGGGCTTTTTTCCTTTCAAATCATTGTGGGTCAGGCCAAAAACTTGGGGTTTTCTTGCAAATATGGCTAGTTCAAATGCTCACAGCATTTAACCATATCCAAACGGAGAAAATCTCGCTATATGCCCCTGTTTAGCCTTCTCCATTTTAAAGAGCAGTATGCATTGCTGGATCCAGGCGTCAAAGCAACATCAGCAATATGGGTCTTGATAGGCAAAGCCGAGGCCATCAATAAAGATGAAGCATTACTCCAGCATTGACACACAACTGCTGTTGTGACTGGTGCTCAGCATGGGAGCGTGCCAGTGCCACTCCATCAAACACAGACCCCCACCCCATGCTACTGAGGCTCATATACCCAGGTAGTGTCACCTCCCCATCCTGCTAATGCGGGATTGAGCTGTTTGTAGCTAAGTGGGTGAGCTGTTTGGGTGAGGAGGGATGTTATTAAAGGTGATCAATGTAGAAACGATTGTGAAGATATATACCGTATATAAGTCCTGGGTTGTCAGACATTGACTTCTTTCCGGGAAGACCATAGGTTTCCTTACTCCAGCAGCCTCTATGGTTTCTAAACTGTGCAGTTTGGCTCTTCAGAATATGAGTTTGACCCAATGAGGTTAAACGTTGACCATGCACATTTACAATATTTTAGTGGTCTATCACAATGTCATTATCTGTATCATTTTCTGATTAGTGCTCCAAAGGTCTGTGTCTGTATTTTGATTTAAACCCAAAGTGGGCATGGCATTAAAACATATTTTTAAACTCAGATATAGAAATGACAGTACTGTCAGCAAGGTCTCTGAATTCTCGCTCTGACAGTTCCTCAACCTCAGATATCACTTGAGTATTGTCTAATGAATTTAGTTCTGCTTCCCAAAATATAAACATACTTGCAGCCTAATTTAAACCACTGTCATCCTGACCAGGCAGTTACTAAGGATGCTGTAAATACACCTTAATGAACATGTTTTTTTTTCCTGTCCCATGAACTTATCATCTGACCACTCGCTCGCACCTGTATTAAAGTAAAAACCTTGCACGAATTTTTGTGCTGCATCATGTGAGATCCCAGCCCTAATGTTATTTCTAGTCAAAGTCAAGTCAAAGTTTATTTATATAGCACCATTCATTCAGCAACAGCTGACCAATGTGCTTTACACTACATCATAAGACATACAACAAAACATTAGAAAACATAACAGACTAACATCTATAAAAAAGACATATGAGTATATACTGTATAATGATCTTTAAAAGCCAGAGAGAGAAAAAAATGGTTTTTAGCAAAGACTTAAAAAGAGGAAGGGATGGTGCGGATCTGATCTGGATAGGCAACTGTTCCAGAGTTTAGGGCCCATAACGGCAAATGCACAATGACCCCTTTGCTGTAATCTGTATCTAGGAACAACTAAGAGTTTTTTTGTCGAAGATCTGAGAGCTCTTGAGGGATTATGTAGGGCTAACAAATTAGAGAGGTTGGAGGGCACCAGATTATTTAAACATTTATAAACAAATAAAAGGATTGTAATATCAACTCTAAAATTAACCAGCAACCAATGAAGTGAAGATTGGAGTGATATGGTCATGCTCACGTAGACCAGTTAATAATCTCGCTGCAGCATTTTGAACAATCTGAAGTCATGCCTAAGTAATGTAATTTATGCCATAATGCAAAAAGTTGCAATAATCTAAGTGAGTTGATAAAAATGCATGAATCACCCATTCAAAAGCCTGAGGACAAAGAAGAGGCTTGATTGGTTGGAGTAAGAATGTGCTACAATTGGTCAGTGCAATGTGGCCGTTATCCGATTGCCTTGAGTAGAAGGGAGGCGGGGTTAACTTATTTGCGGATTTGAGTACATATACATATATACATATATATATACAGTCTATAGTTTTAATGGTAGGTTTATTTGAACAGTGAGAGACAGAATAACAACAAGAAAATCCAGAAAAACGCATGTAAAAATGTTATAAATTGATTTGCATTTTAATGAGGGAAATAAGTATTTGACCCCCTTGCAAAACATGACTTAGTACTTGGTAATGACTTAGTAATTACTTTTCATTTTCAATGCCCTTGCTGAGGGAAGGAGGTTTTCACCCAAGATTTGACGGTACATGGCCCCGTCCATCGTCCCTTTGATGCGGTGAAGTTGTCCTGTCCCCTTAGCAGAAAAACACCCCAAAGCATAATGTTTCCACCTCCATGTTTGACGGTGGGGATGGTGTTCTTGGGGTCATAGGCAGCATTCCTCCTCCTCCAAACACGGCGAGTTGAGTTGATGCCAAAGAGCTCCATTTTGGTCTCATCTGACCACAACACTTTCACCCAATTGTCCTCTGGTGGTCAGATGAGACCAAAATGGAGCTCTTTGGCATCAACTCAACATCATAATCTATTTATTTGGAAATAGGAACAATTCTAACCCCATACAAAACTGACAGAGAATTTACGATCTTTCAGAAAGGAGATGAACCAGTTTAATACAGTTCCTTTCAACTTTACATCATGTTCACTTTGTGAAATAAGGATCTCATGATCCACCCTGTCCAATGCAGAGCTGAGGTGAAAGAGCACTAAAATAACAGTCACCAACATCAGTTCTGAACATCAGAACATCAGTTCTGAAATAAATATCATTGAGCACCTTCAGTAAAGTAAACTCAGTACTATGGAGTGCTCTGAAGCCAGACTGAAACATCGCATAAATAGAACTTAGGTTAAGATAAGAATGAAGAATAAAGCAATGTTTTCAAGAACTTTCAAAATAAAAGCTAAATTAGAAACGAGCCTTTAGTTTTCAAGCATAGCAGAGTCAAGATTTGGTGTCTTAAGAGAGGGAACTACCAGAGCATGTTCAAGTTCACCTGAAAAAGTTCCCAGACGGAGTGATTTATTTAAAATAGAGAGTAAACTTGGTACAGTGAACAAAATGAACAAAATGTAGGCTTGAGATGGGCAATGATTTCACATAGAAAGGAAATCAAAATAAGCTCAAATTTATGCCATGCAGATAAGCAAGAAGATTTAAACTGATTAATGTCAGTCTGTAATGTCTGTGACCTCTGATTTGCTATATTATTTTGGACCTCACTATGTATGGCCGAGGGTACAGCTTTAGAAGAGGGATTTAAGACACAATCAATCGTAGAAAATAGTAACTTTGGCTTATGCCTATATTTATCTATGATGTTTGAGTAATATTGATACTTGACATTCTTACATGCATTTTGAAAATGTGCCAACGCTTCGATCAGAGCTTCATAGTACACCTGAAGTCTGTACTCTCTCCACCTTCGTTCAGCCTGTCTGCATAGCCGTCTAAAAGAGTGTAACGTCTCATTTAACCATGGTTCAATTTTTTCTTTAAGGCATTTAGGTTTAAATAGAGCAGCAGAATCTAAAAGGCTAAGGCAAGTAGAACTAAAACAAATGTGATATTTGATAGAGAACTTTCTAATAGTTCGAGATCAGAAATATTTTTTATACATGTGAGCAAAATTTGTAATTGAGGTAGAATTTAAAGCCCAGGACCACCGCAAAGGACAGTGAGATGGTTCAACCCGGGAAACTAGAGGAACAGAGAAAAGACATGGCTTGTGGTCAGAACAATTCACAGAATGTTGTAGCAGAAACAGATATCCCATATGTTAAAACCAAGTCAATTGTGTCGCCCAATATATGAGTAGGGCCATCAACCCATTGAGAGGTCAAATGATTCCACCAATTTTTTTGGACTAACCAGATCTTCCTCTAGTACCAGATAACCTTTCTGGCAAGCATTCTTTAAAAACTCTATAGCAGCTGTATCTTTTTAGAACACATAATCTGTTCATTCTGAATCAAATAGTCATATTTGGTTACATCCCCACAATATTTAAGTTCTCTCTCCCTGAGTGTGTGAGTATATAAAATCATAAATTATAAATTGTTTGTGCATGTCCACATGCGCATTGATTTAACTTAAGAATTCTTCCTTTATACAATGCTGCAGGAATAGCTGACTATGGTATTTTGAATATTTCACCTGCTGCTGAAATTGCTGGGCACCTACACATCTGCCGGCTATCAATATGTAATTATATTTCCCTCTCTGCTACACTCACTTACATTTACATGTCCCAATTTGTCCTCGCTATCAGCAAATGCCAAGCGGATTTCAATGAGAAGCCGATCTCGTTTTCAGCCTGCTGTAAAAAAAAAACCCTGTTTGTTTTCTTAAACTTTGAGATACACCGCCTACCTGTCTGCATTTTAAAAAGCCACCCGCTTGCTTTATTAAGCATTCAGAAAAGTGTACAGGTAATGGAATACATAAGAGGATTTTAGTTCCTGTTACATTATTGCTATTAAAAAAAAAAATAAAATCTTATTCTCTAAACAAAAGTGTGATTTGCTATTCTGCTTAAAGCCAAGTGACCTCCTGACCTTTAACCCCATAACAGCAAAAAGGAATGACAATACGTGCTAAAACAACTTGTCCAGAAAGCTTTACGGCTTTGTTCCGTCTTCTTGGGATTTTTTGGTGTCTGGTTGACAAATATTTGGTGAGGCTTGCAGAAATCACAAGAGGGAAACCAAAGGGACTGGGCACAAAAGGACACAAAGTCGCCCTTTATGTTTTGTCCCCCCTCCTGAGTGTTTCTTTGGTGTTGGGACATGTTTGGAATTCCGTTCCCATTCCTGCTGTTTTGGTGGGTAATGACGGAGGAGTGCGCACATGTTGGCGTTGCTCTTTAGAGAAACAGAATGAGAAAAAGTCAAAGTGGTTCAACAATGCTTACTGCCGAACATACTTTACCATCTATGACTACATAAATGAGCTTTTTTACAATGTTGGTAAATTCCAAAAGTAAGGATAAATAAAGAAAAACTTTTTTGCAATAAAGTTGTTGCATTCGCATCAGTGCAATTATTTCTTTATTTTTGTTTGTGGTGCAGGGTAAAATAAGTAAAATTACATTTAGCTAATGATCACCAGCCATGCAAATGTGCTATTTTGATATTCAGATGACGACTTTTTCTTGTTTATTTACCTCTGTGTATATCCCCTGGGCATCTTATGCTAATTCTTTGCACACTGTGCCTCGAAAATTGGAGAAACAGCAAGGGAGGGAGGGAGAGAGGGAGACAGTTAGGGCATGAGAGAAAGAAAGAGCGAGAATGAATTAGGGAGAGAGAAAGAGAGTATACTTTTCAAAGTAAAGTGAGCATTGCAGTACTTATTTTAACTCAGTACCCACACATACACAAACGTAAACATACCCACACAGTGCTTTCTTGCTGGATGTGAACTTGGTGTCGGAGGAGATAGCAGGGTTGTCACATCAATTGGACACGGCAGAGTTCAGTGCATACAGATCCTGTTATTGCGCCACGAAGGCCGAGTGACGCTGCACCCGGTCATGTGAGACTCACAATGACGCCTCCATGCACGTTGGCACATGTGAGAGCCCCCCTGCTTTCCTTCATTGCTCTGTGTGTGTGTGTGTGTGTGTGTGTGTGTGTGTGTGTGCGCGCATCCGTCTGTCTTTGAATGATAAATCAAAGAAGATGGTTTGAAAAGAAGGAATGCCAAATTTGGAACTCCTTAAAACAGCTGATTTATGCTAAAGATATGAGTTCACTGATGTGATACATGTGTTTATATGTATTTCTATGGTGGTCTTGGGTCAGTGTGTCTAATCTGGGGCTGGATTAGCATAGTTATCATGAGTTTGTCCTGAGGGCACACAGCAGGTAGAGATAGATGAAGAGCTGTAACCTTTGGCCTGAGCAAGTATTGACTTTTGGGTCATGAGAATTTTTTTTTGGACATGCTCACTAATTAGCAATGCACCAGTGAGCTGTGAGAAATGGGTTGTGCAGATTCAAAGCAGCCTGGATGAACACAAGCTATTTTTTTTTTCCTCCACAAAATGAAGTGGTACACTGTAAAGTTTATGAGTCTGAATCTACTACCAGTATATTTATTTCAGTTACCAACTATTACCGTTAGGAACATTTCTCTTTTTTATGGTTGTTTACTCGTAAGTATAAAATACGATCCGATACAAAGAAATGATACCATGTGATATCAATGGACGTGAGCCTAGAGAATACAAAATGATTTGGACGTGTTTAATGATTCATATTTAAAGCAAAGCAGACTACAAACTGTGAGTTTCAAATGATCAAGATGAGGTACAACAGTACAGCTTCCTACAATACAAGTAACCTATTAAACAATATCTTCACTAGAGAGTGTAAGAGCAGACAACCTGCGTATTCAAAGCAGTATTCACCATCATGGTCATTATAAATGCACGCACACAATGATGTGCTCATGCAGTAAAACATGAGACCACTTCAGTTCAGTGAGCACTGAGAAACATGCACTGATACTTCTCTGTATGCTCAGGTTGGTCACCCTTGTGCTGTCTATTAAAGATACTGTTGAAATAATATCTTAAGCATTAAACGCACTACAAAGTGTTCATTGCTAGCAGCGCACGGCAGCATCCAACATAAACAGAGCATTCCACGAAGCCCCTGATACTATGCAAGCTATTTATTTCATATATTATGAGTATGTGCATCAGTATTGATGAGTTCCAAAATATTCGGTGTGAAAATAAAGGTACTGATGCATAACTAGGTTTAAATGCTGTATATTGCATTCCAGTGCATTCCATGCCATTTCAATCATAACCGTCTCTTATGCGTTAATAATAATCTTGTAAAAAAAAAAATAAGTAAAAAAAAAACAGACAAAACTGCATGAGTTTTTCATAATGTATGAACTAGTTCTTGGAAGTGCATTCAGGTATTTGAAATCTCCTATAGAAAAGGTTTGTGTTTCAATAAAGCTCTTGTTCTGTGGTTTTGGGTCAGCGTCAGCTGATTATATTCGCTTGCTGCTGTTTGTAAGTCTCTGAACTGTAGGTGAAAAGTGCTGACCAAATTGTTAGTACAGTTCATAATCTTCAGAAGAATGCTCTGTCGTATAAATAACTCAATGAATCAAGTAACATCATTCTCTCTTTTCCTGCTCTGTAATGCTGGGACCGTCATTCCCACTCCTACTCTTCCATAATTAACTCAGAGCGTGAGGAATGGTGTGGTAGAGTTAATGCCTCACAGCTCCAGGATCCTGAGCTCAGGTTACTATCAATTTGATGTTTCACTCTTCATGTCCTCTTCATGTCCATACGTGTTTCCTTCCACCTATTAAACATATACTGGTGGATTGCCTACTTTAAATTTCCTCTAGGTGCGGATGAGTGTGATCCACTGGTTTGACATATCTAGTGTGTATTCACATCCTCTGCCTTGCGCAAAGTCTTCATGAGATAGACCTTCCTGGGATATGACCTGGGCAAAGTGGCTACTGAAGAATAATTGATTTGTAGGAGGAATAATCAGAGGTTCGATGGCTACAGTTTAGCCAAAGCATTCACAGTCTGTTACAGTCACCTGAAATAAACCTGAAAACTACAAAAAACAGCAGTCAGACCAAACACAAATAATATTCAAATGCTCTGGCAGTGTTCTGCTGGGAATCCTTGGGCCCTAGCATTCATGTGGAATTTATTTTGACACATGCCACCTACCTATACATTGTTGCAGACCATGTACACCCCTTCATGGCAATGGTATTCCCTAATGGTATTGGCCTCTTTCAGCAGGATTGGATCAGGAATGGTTTAAGGAACATGACAAAGCATTCAAGATGTTGACTGGGTCTCTAAATTCCCCAGATTGAAATCCGATTGAGTATCTGTGGGATGTGCTGGACAGTGAGAAGTCCGATCCATGGACGCCCTACCTCACAATTTACAGGACTTAAAAGATCTGCGGCTAACGTCTTGGTGCTAGATACCACAGCACACCTTTAGAGGTGTTGTGGAGTCCATGCCTCAACGGGTCAGAGCTGTTTTGAAGGCACAAGGGGGACCTACACAATATTAGGCAGGAGGTTTTAATGTTATGGCTGATAAGTGTATATATTGTATTATTATGTGCAACATTTAGCATAGTCAGAACCCTGCAAAAAGTACATACACTTTAATATTTGTGTGCAGTTTCATATTAATAAATATAAATTAAGCTTATATACCCTGGTTACTTAAGTGCGAATATTTCTGCAGATTTGGCGTGTCTAAAGTGTCCCTAGTGTATGAATGTGAGTGTGTATGTGATTGTGCCCTGCGATGGACTGGCACCCTGTCCAGGGTGTACCCCGCCTTGTGCCCGATGCTCCCTGGGATAGGCTCCAGGTTCCCCGTGACCCTGAAAAGGAGTAAGCGGTTGAAGATGGTTGGATGGATGGATTTTCTACAGTTATAATATTAATTCAATCAATATACGTTATCGTTTATGCTGTTATGTTAGCACCATCCCATGTACAGATATACACTAGGGTTTTTGTAGTAAAACTCTGTTTTGTCTTTCTGTTTGCTAGGAATTCTTTGTTAGCAATGCAGAGACTTGTATAAAAAACATCAGACAGTATGCTTGCAAGAAACTACAAGATCCCAAAAAGAATAAATAGTAGTCACTGATACATAGTCAGTTCTTCAGTAATGATCTTTGAACCTGAAACATTTTCAAGTGAAAGACTAAGGTGATTAGCTTAATGAATGCAACCCTGGTTCATTTGCTTTCTGTCACATGTGCTCAGATGATTCTGGATAATTTTTGCTTCATTCAATGATCTTTGATCCTCATCTGTGAACGGCTCGCCGATCAAAAAGAGAATTAGCTCTGAAAGGCAGCCTATGTGCTGCTTTGGCTTGAAAGAACAATAAATGAACATGATGTTTGCTTTCAGTAATGCACATGACATTTTGGTCATTCATAATGCTGTCTTTTCTTGCAAGCTTTCACCAATCAGTGTGATTTCACCCTCGAGTGACATCTCACCATATAAATATAGTTATTTTTCATCCCATAAGTAAAATGCATGCTTGAATAATTAATCTGTTCGATAATTTGCCTGACATCACCTCTTAATCCAAAGGGGAGAAGTGGAGAATATGTATATATATATATATATATATATATA
>JAFFST010050390.1:28655-41958 GCA_022414735.1 Noturus placidus | reverse complement strand
AAGAGACAGATATATATATATATATATACATACATATATATATACCCTTCACATAGGGTTACCCTCCAGTGCCCTCCACTAATATATCCTGTTTGCCTCACATCTTCAGGGTTGGGTGTTCAATTCCCATTTCTGCCCTGTGTGCGTGGATCTTGCATGTTCTGCTCATGCTTCAAGGGTTTGCTCTAGATACACCAGTTTCTTTTCTCAGTCCAAAGATATGTGGTGTAAGCTGAATGGCGTCTCTAAATTGTCCATAGCGTATAAATGTGTTTGTGTGTGTGTGTGTGCGATTGTGCCATGCTATGGGTTGGCAGATAAGTTGTACATAAAATGGATGGATTAGTTAAGCAACTTATATTTAAAACCAGTTTATTATTTGGCATAGTTTAAGAGGAATGTGAGTCATCCCAGAAAACTATAGAAATGATAACAAATGCATTAAGATGAGTTTTCAGAACATACTATAAAATGTAAAAAAAAATAATAATAATAATAAATCAAGAAATTAAGTGTTTTTCCAGACGTCCACTGATATAGTTCCAATTTTGAATTCAAATTTGTATATGTGGATTTTGGCATGTACTGTGTACATATAAGGAATTTGTTATCTAAATTATTAATATTGTAACTCATACTGAACACGTCTTAACCAATAAGTGATAAATAGCTGAGCTATTTCAATATGGTTCTGTATATGGTAGCTATTTATCACTTATTTGCCAAGACGTGTTCAGTCCAAGAGAGGTTCTACTCAAAGTAATCCTCTTTAGCAATACTTATAAAAAATAATTACTGCCAATATGCCAGCTTCTGCGAGAGACGTACTTTTAATGTGCCGAGTTTAGCAGAGAAGAGCAGCGCGTCAGGAGAGACGAGTCACACGTCAGGCTAATCGGAATAATGGAAAAAAATAAAGCAATTTGGATATTAAATTGGAGGAGATGGTACACTTTTCACTCTGTAGCGCCCTTTAGCAACCTTTCAGAATAACACACTGATCTTCACTGGCAGTCATTTCAGTCCTGCAATTCAGATGCAATTCTGTGGCTCTCTCCTCAATCTCACTCCCACACTGTCATCTCTCACATGTATTCATACTCACTCGCAGTGTTTTCTCACATACACACACTTCTTCGTTTTCTGTCTGTCAGCTTTCTCACATAAACATATTTACATAAGTACACATGTTGTTTCAGTCTGTTCAACATGAACTTTTGGTTTTAATCTCTTGATCCCAGTTTACATGCATATACTCACACATCTGAGCATTCACACATACTAGAGGTGTAACTGAATGATATACAGTATTCAGAGTAGAAAAGGTCATGTGTTTTAAAGAGTAAGAGTTAGAAGTAGAAATACTATTTGTTTGGGTAGGCATTCTGAACGTGTGTGCTGTACAATACATGTGGAGCAGTCATATATTCATCCTTAGTAACTGCCTGGTCAGGGTTGTGGTGGTTTAAAGTAGGCTATTGTTTTGTTTAAAATTTTGGGAAGTAGAGGCAAATAAATTCACTATAAAAAAAAATTTAAAAAACGATTTGAGTGGGATTGAAAAGAAGAAGAAAAAAATAAATAAATAAATAACAACACAACACCCCAGTCTGTTTAAGAACAATTATGACCTTGTGTGATGAAGCTGAAGTTGAGGAACTTTCAGAGCCAGAATTCATACCCCATGCTGACAGTGCTCGCATTTCTACCTACCATTATGGTAGGGTATACAATTAAAAAAAAAAAAAATGCCTTGTGATTTAGGCCATGCACTGTTTGGGTTTAAATCTGAATGCAGAAGTGGAAAATTAGACCATTAAAAAGATAGTGGCATTGTGTTACAACTCTTTCACATACACATACTATTTCTCTGCATGTAAACATTCACACTTCTCTTCTCTCTGTGTTAACTTCTCTCTCTCTCTCTCTCTCTCTCTCTCTCTCTCTCACACACACACACACACACAGTTTTTCAGGATTTCAGTGCATGATGTCTCCAGAGACCTGTGTGGAGTCACTTTGGTAGATTTGGAATGTCCTCTGGGAACAGTATCACCCTGTAAGGTTAGGAGTCTGTCCTCGTCTGTGCCAAGGTTGCTGAGACTTCATAAAGATACGGCATGTGAGACTTCCATTTACTGAACAGCTCACAGTGACACCTGATATTGACTCAGTATTGTCATTTATCACTCAAACAATATTATCATTCTCGTGTCTACTGTGTTTAGTCAATAGGAGCAAATCTACTGGACTAGATTAGTAAAAATGATGAAATCTTTTTTGTGAAATACAATCTGAGACATTTGCATTCATTTTTCATACCTCATAAAACATTTATCTTATTGTTCAACTAAATTCATTCACTGTTAAACTAAGGCTCTCAAGTGTCATGTTATGTGAAGGGTACCTACAGTATCTTGTGCTTTCATAACACATTTATAAGCATTGCATGAATCTTTTATAAAGCAATCCTTGTGGATTCCTGGATGGCTTATGTCAAAACCTTTGATATTAGTGGGGTTTCTTATGGGGTGTGGCTTTCTATTTATATGAAAGAGAAAATAGATAAAAAATGCTGGGAGATAAAAAAGTTATCATAGATTAAAAAAAAAAAAGTTATCATTATGGGAGACTGTTTAAGTTCAAGTTGTTACTGTATATTTCATGTTTTACTTTTCTCAAGTTTTTAGGTTGTCTCTAACATTCATTGAAGCACATTCATGAAGCTTTAAGACCTTTGAAGTATGCACTTATAAATTTATCTTTTGAGATATTTGTATTTATCTACTTTTTTTTCTTCTTTTCAGCTGACGTGGTGGGGATGCATTTACATAACAATTATTTTAAACATCACTTCAATGTGGCACATGGTTTCTATAGACTCAATTTATTTCAGACACACTGTGAAACTGGATAAGTTTATTTAACTCAAAAAATTTGAGGAAACTAATTTAATAAGTTGATAAATCAATTTCTTTTCATTTAAATATAACAAAAATGTATTTTAAATTACAAAGTTTGAGTTAAATTGTTGTTATATTTAAGTGTATTTGGCTTAAAGAAATTGATTTATTAACTTAAAAATTTAGAAGTAATTAGTTTCCTCAAATGTTTTGAGTTAAATAAACTTATCCAGTTTTACAGTGTGCCTATTGTATGACAATGCGTGCTTAATAGATGTGCTTTATAAATGTGCTTTTCATAGAACACAGACAGATAACTTGTAAGATAAGGCTAAAAATGTACTGTAACAATTAGTATATCATTAATTAATTAATTAATATTGTATTTTCCACTGTCCCTGTCAGATTGTTAAAACATCCCAGTTCAGCGGTAGTTGTCTGGACAAATACTGAGAAGTCCAGGTAAAGAAGTACCAGTTATGCCAATGCAAAGTGTATCTTGTGCCAAAAATATTTGAAACTCTCATTGCATTTGGAATCTACTCCAAAAAAAAAAAGCCCAGATACAACAAACCATATCTAATGCTTATAGAGGCCTTTAAATTTGGAGCAAAAACGTAGGCCAACTGTACATTTTAGTCAACAACCTGCTGAGATATGATCACATCAAGGATTGAGGTTTGGTTGGGTTTTGGCAGCCAGATTTGGATGACATTATTGCCATCATTCACAGAGCTACGTGGGTCAGTTGAAAGTAGTAAATGTGGTTCGGCACTGGGCCATGGGTGAAGGTGTGATAAGATGTGTATAGTGTAATGTGATTCCAGGCTTATGCAGTATAACAATTTAATCGTCTCTACACAATTTTAGACTGGCACAATATCCCGTGATGTCTACCCCAATCATATTGTATTACCAGTCATGCCAACCTTCAAAAAACCTTGATTTGCGCAGGCGTGTTGAACTTTCTGATATTATCTGATACTGCCTGGAAGCCTGGCCTCCTTTTCCCCATCTCACAGGTTCTAAACTAGACTTGTGGAGTTCCAGAGTACTTTGCATTCATCCATTCACTTGGCTAACGTTAGACAGATATCTAAATCGTCAAAAAACAGTACTGTCGGTTTTCAGATGAAAGAGAAAAGGATTAGAAAAGTTTGGCTAGAAAGATTCAATAGGCATACAATGAAGTCTCAAATCTGACTGGTTACAACACAATTTAATTGCGATGATAATCAGAAAGTGATTAAATCCGCTGTTATTTGTTGTTGGTGGTGTTCTATTGTGTCGGTAATCTCTCAGATGCATTCAAATAAATTAGAGGAGCAGTTCAGTGAAAAATGTTGGCCATGTGGACATTATATGAACAATTTGCAAAATAATTATATGAAAAAACAGGGGTTTTTTTTTGTAAAGAAAAAAACAAACAAAACTGTTTACTGCACATTACTGCAAATTCACCCCACAATTCCCCATCCAGTTGTGTTTTCGGCAAGCGGTTCCTGACTACAGAGCAGATAATATTATTATGACCTCCTGTACACCCCTTTAACAATTGTGGAAATGTTTGTTTTTCTGTGAAATTGTTTATCGCAATTGAAAAAAAAAAATAAATAAATAAAATAAAAAATATATATATATATATATATATATATATATATATACTTAACTCAACACACAGCCATTAATGTCTAAGCCGCTGGAAACAAAAGTGAGTACACCCCTAAGTGAAAATCTCCAAATTGTCAATATTTTGTGTGGCCACCATTATTTTCCAGCACTGCCTTAACCCTCTTGGGCATGGAGTTCACCAGAGCTTCACAGGTTGCCACTGGAGTCCTCTTCCACTCCTCCATGATGACATCACAGAGCTGGTGGATGTTAGAGACCTTGTGCTCCTCCACCTTCCGTTTGAGGATGCCCTAAAGATGCTCAATAGGGTTTAGGTCTGGAGACATGCTTGGCCAGTCCATCACCTTCACCCTCAGCTTCTTTAACATGGCAGTTGTGGTCTTGGAGGTGTGTTTGGGGTCGTGATGCTGGAATACTGCATACTGATCATGCTCTGCTCAAGTATGTCACAGTACATGTTGGCATTCATGGTTTCACTCAGTCTCTAAATGTTGAGAAGGAACATTCTAATATTTAATTTAGTGCGAGTAATGTTGCACATTATGATTATTAGCCTATTAATTTGGGGTAGGGTAAGACGTACTACAGTATCTGCAGAAGTTCTGTCAGCTTCATAATCATTGTTACAAAGTTCACAGAAATGCCACAGAAAAAAATGAGAGATGTCACACACTGAACAAGTTCTTTATTCATTCATCGCATAATTTTCTTTTACAACTTTTACAACAGCAGTGATGGATAGTCTTTTTATCCTAAAGGAGACAGGTAGTATCATTTTCCAGCAAGGCTGGATTAAACTTGCCTATCCTGGGCATAATAAATTATTTCATCATTTGGTCAGGTAATATAAAGCAGGGCACTGTGTGTCAGGGTCGGTGTAGGTGCAAGTGCTGAAAAGTGTAAGCTGCTGCTGGAGTTCAGTTTCATTTTTAAGCTGAATGCTAAAGTGTTTCTCTAACATTAAACAATGATTAGATTGATACATTTCAATCATGCTTAGGCACATTTTTTTCTAGCAGTGTGTACACCCACCCAGAAATTCCAGAATAGCCTCTGTAACTGGAATTAAAAGTAAAAATAAACACATTTCTTTAATTCAATACTTGTAAGCACATCACTACTAAAAAGCTTGCTCTCGGGTTTTCCAGGATTGTATATCGAAACGTTTCTTATGCAAACCTGTTGTTAATACTGGTGTACTGTAGGTACAGTACTGTGCAAAAGTTTTAGCGACATGCAAAGACATGCTGTAGAGCAAAGATGCCTTCAAAATAATGAAATTAAATGTTTATACATCGTAAAAAATACTGTAAAGAGCAGTAAACAGTAGTAAATAAAACTCAATATTTGGTGTAACAAAAAAAATTAAATAGTGTTTAAGTGTATGTATGATGCCTTTTGAGTTACTGAAATCCCATCCAGAGTGTCAGAGTGATATTTTTGTCCCTAAAATATCACTTTGGGCCCCAAACGCCATGTACTAATTGATTGCCTTTCATATAAAGTAGCAGACTATTTGTTTTCCCCTTCTGCAGCTTTTCAACACCGTTCATCAACCTACTAACACTAGCCCTGATTCCTGCCTTATAAGCTATTTCTCCCAGGATCAACTCTGGATCCAGAGCAACCATGTCCTCAAACTTACTGGCGACTAATAAATGAATTAATACTCATTTCCCCTGTATATTCCATCCAGGTGGAGAATTTCTGTTTCTGTTTCCAGGAGCAGGTAGATGAATCCTGGGCTTATCTTTTCCTGCATGTGGTCAGATATGGCTGCTTATGGAAGACCCCAGCCCTTTCGCTCCTATCTCTCAACCCACCACACGCCAAACGCTTGAGATACAGCTCCATTTTGAGGAAAGGCATGGATGGCAAAAAGACTCTGGTAGACAGGCAGTGCATCACTCTGACACTGCAAATTCAATTCGGCTAGGAGAAAAAAAAACGTCAACCTTGGAGCAAGGAAGGAGATTCTGCTTTTGGAGACTCGGCTTAGATAAAGATCTGCATGACGTGTTTAGCGTGTTTGTGTTCTCCACATTCTGCTGGAAAAAAGAAATGAAACAAGGAGAAGGTTAAAGGCTTTGTGCTCAAATTCTTTTAATCCGAATTACGAAAGTAGGTGCTGGCAAAATAAAAAGGGAAAAAATGAATACTTGCAAATTCTTGCAGATCAATTGAGTGCTGTTTTATGCTTTTTCCCCCACACTATATTGACCCAAAATTGAACTGAAGGAAAAGGCCATTTAGAAATTCAATTTCTTCCTGCCCCTCTCTATATCTTACTCCTTCCCTCGAGCGTTTTTCTCAGGTCAAACAGAAAGGGCAGCGGCAAAGGCCAGCTACTAAACCTCCTTAGGGTACTAACTTTGAGGTTTTCTATAGGTTGTAAGATTATTCAATGTTCATGTGTGTACGGAGGCAGTGGAGCTGATGCACAGAAAGTCATCTATTTGGAAATGAGCTGAGGCAGGACCGAAGATGAATACATCACATTAGGCTGCGCTAATATGATGCATTCATATTTGGCCACAGAGAGACCCTTTCTGCTTTATCTTTTTTCAATTTAAAGACAACAAATTAAAGGATATGGAAACTGAATCCCTGGATCATGCTAGGAAAAATAAATCGCAATTTTTATGCATAAAGACCTGCTGTTCAATATTTTAAACATTTTATTTTTCAGCTATGCTGTCACAAACTTTAATAACAACATGGAAAGCTCTGTGTAAGAAATATCTGCTTCAAAGCATGCTTTCCTAAACAAGGCTGATATTCACTGACAAAAAAGAAATTGCTATGTATCTGTGGCTCTGTGAATGCCAGATAACTTCCAGGGACAGTGAGCATCACCTGGATACCTACTTGTGTGCATGCCTATGCATACAGAGCCCTTCAACAAAGTCACAGTATGAGTGGCCATATGATCAGGCCACGTTCCCTGAAACCTTCTCGATGGAAAGTTATTTTCCGGGAATGACAGTCAACTCAGATGAACAGTTGATCTGATGATTGAATCATCACCATCTGGTACAATTAATAAGTGGGATGCATACTGTCCAAAGCAAGGAATGCTCGTCAGATTCTGCATCATGGAGGACTGTAATGTCACCAGATTGATTACCAAAGTGGGTGATGTGACTTTGGGAAGAAACCCAAGGTCACCTTGAAATTATCCGGCCACCAACGCATGCACGTATTCACCCACTCTTTGTGCTTTGTCCATTTAAGTTTGACAATCTGAACAGCTTAAAAGGGGGGTGTGGGTTAAGGGAAATGAGTGGTTTGAAGGATGAAGCTACAAATCCTGGCAAAATTTATGAAATCACCACACTTAGAGGATGTTCAACTGGCTATTTTTATTTATTTAATTTTTTTTACATTGTAGCAAATAAACACATCACAGGTATGACACAAAAAATGTTTAATAGCTGAACAATCTGGCTTTATAAAACATACCTCAAACAATGTAAATGAAATTATTTTACTTTAATGGCAGATTTTTTCCAGATAAAGTAGAGGGAAAAATTATGGAATCACTCAATGTTGAGGGAGAAAAATTATGGCATCACCTTGTAATTTGCATTTCTAAAACAAATTCGAGCACAAGCCTTCAAATGCAAATTAGTCTGCAGTTAAAAGAGAGTGTGTAAAGTCCATGCCTCAAAGAATTCAGGCTAGAGAAAGAGCAATAAAGTACCAATTGTGATTTAAAAAAACAAATGTTTTCTTGATGATGAGTCCATAATGTTTTCCTCAATATTGCGTTATTCCATCATTTTATCCTCTACATGATCTGGAAAAAAAATCCATTAATTAAAACAATTTAATTTAATTTATTTGAGGTATGTTTCATGAAGCCACAATGTTCAGCTATTAAACAAAAATTGGTTTGTGTCATATATATGATTTGTTTATTTTCTACAAAGTGTTCTGATTCCATAATGTGACCATTTTATGAGCCTCCAGTGAGACATCATTCACAGTGCTGTGGCTACAGTGGTTTCCACATACACCTTCACTGTACACATAGGGAATTTTTGCTGTCTACCAGTTCATGTAGGAAGGCTAGTACATTAGGAACTGGGCAGTGCACTGGATCCAGATGATGGAGTGCACACCATTCATGGAGCAGTTTGCACCTTCGCCTTGGCAGTCACAGTCTTCTAGGTGAGGCCCCATTTTGCAGGGATACAGGGAAATGTAGGGAACCCCAGCCCTTGTATACATATTACAATCTCAGCAGTGGAGACAGCAGTATGGGGAGGGAAAACCACTCAACCATGCTAGCAGAATGTATTCACAGGGCCGCAGGTCAGAAAGTGTGGGTGAACAATAGAGTATTGAGGGATTATGCACCCAGTGAGGAAATGAGAGGTAAGTGCTGTACTTAGCAGAACAGGAACAAGAAGTCTGTAACCATCTGAACTGTTTGAAACCAAATCAAAGACATTGAGGAAGTTATAAATAACGAGGCTTGTGCTCAAACAAGGGAACTCAACTCAAGCTAGAAGCCACAGAGTTCCAAATGGCTCCGGAAATTATAAAATACATTCACCTCAGTCTGAACAGATGAAAGGAGTCTAGCAGTGGATTTTATGGATAGGTTACCAGTAGCCAGGGGTAGGGGGATTGGGGGGCATGGTGGCTTTGTGGTTTGCCTCAAACCTCAAGGGGTGGGGGTATCAAAAGTATCACGAAACGGGACTGGGAGCGGATGCAGGTGCAGATTAAAGTCTTTATTGTACACGTAACTTTACAAACAAAGGAAACGCGGTCTTCCACAGGACAATGAGAAACTGGTATCATGGCCTAAACTAGAGCAGAGCATAAAACAAGACCGCTTAGCATGCTAACACATTTGCTACCATATACAAACATAAACGCAAACATTTGAAACCTTTGGTTAGAGACAATAATACTGCACGATGTGCGCAGTCACACGAGGGGTTTAAATAGCCATCATAATTACTCTAAACATAAACACTTGGTTCAGATTAGGTTACACCCATGCACATCAAGCCAATGTCCATATAGGAAAAGAAAGAAACAAAACAGGGGTCACGTGTCCACACAGAACCCGTGCCGCAGTGCCCTCTGCTGGCGGTGGCGTAACAGGAAGGTAAGAGTGGCTGTATGACAAACGTGTTTATATAAAATACAACCTCGTACAGATACTTTGCTTTTCTTGAGCATGTGCACGAAAAGGTGTCCAGTTGATTTTCACTACCCTGTGTGTTTCAGATGGGTAAAAGAGAGGTGGGATTTCTCAGTACCAGCTCTAACAGTCTGATAGTAGATTTGTAACAGATTCTGACTCTCTCTGCTGAAGCACTGCCTTGCTGTTCCATTTGTTTATTACACCAACAGCTTTTTTTTTCCCACCAGGATGCAGGAGTCGTAATCGATGACATGTAGACCTCTATGTCCCCCATATTTATGGGAGGAAATGAGGAGACGTCACACTGGCTAGCTGTCATTTGGAATGCATCTCACACATGCTAGGGAAGCAGAAAGATGTGACATGAAAATGCAATATGTGACCACTTTGTTTCATTTAGTGTTTGGATTTCTTTTCATATGCAGATTTGGATAAATATGTATTCTGCAGAAGAGCCTGAAGACACACACTCAGAAAGATTACGATTAGATAACATCGAAAAAAAATGCATAGAATGTGACAAGACTCTGAAGTGAGCATTCTTTAAATGCAAGCTTATTTCAGCAGACAGACATTGGCACTGTTTTGACACTTATGCCATGTTAAGCCCATGGGATAATATCAGATACAGGAGAATGGCCAACTGACATAACTAACTATGAACAAAAGCTAAAGGTTACTGATTAGCATATACAGCAGGGAACCCCAAATACTGAAACCTTGAGCATTTAGCATGCTTAAACAAGAAACACTGTGTTACCCTGCTTCCCCCATCTATTATCAAAGCTCTAAAAGATTGCTAATGAGCATCTGTAGGAGTCCTATTTGCCTGGCAGGGTTCTTCTACTTATACATGCTGAGACAATAGTCGGAGCCCATTGCAGCTAGCTCAAAGACAACCAAACAAAAATGTATTTCTTTAAGATTAGACATAGGAATCTATGGGTAGCAAGGAAAAAAGAACTTCCCCTTTGCCTTATGTTGATGTTTCAGGTAACATTATCCAGGCCAACTTCAGTCAGGGATGGTCAGTGCTCAATGAATATTCCGGAAAGAATAAAGTGATGACCTAAAACAATATATTTCTGAATACATAATATTCAGAATGCCAATGAATTAAGACTTCATTCATTCAGAGCTGCAAAGTTCCATGGGAACAAGATGTATCGCACCCCTTGTCTGATGACAAGAACCTGGCTCCTAATGAATCTTACCCCCACTTAGCCCCATAATCTCCCACCTACATTGTACACAATCTGTCTTCACGTGAACCAATTCCCACCCCAAAACAATTAAGATAAATTTTTGTTGTTTTTCTCATTATTATCATCTTTCTCGACGAGGGTGATAGCAAGCTGCCAAGCTCCTAATTGTGTTTCATTGAGACTCCCCAAGAAAGGCCTTGAATGTCATATTAGTAAAATTATATGAATCATACCGCGATGCTGGCCCGGTTTCCCCTTATGCTAATGCAATTAAATGCTTAGGAGAGGGCTTGGAAGATGAGCGCTGATGAGCAGAATGCAGGCTCTTCGTTTCCTCCCGAGACAAAGAGAGCGCACCCCAGCTAGACGAGAGAGGAAATGAAAATGTTGAAGAAAAACAGCGAGGACAAGATTCCATTATCTCTTGATCAATACGGCTATTTGTGCCACCCATTCAATCCTGAGCCTGCTGGTGGTGAAGGAATGCCACAGAAATACACGCAGACATTTGTACTCCAGCTTGAGAAGGGCCTAATATGATTTGTTTAGCTGTATAAATAATATAATGATGAGGATTAGAGGGGGTATGCATCACTTTGGCCTTGATGGCTCTCTAGGGGCTGAATCGAGGGAAGCGTTGTTAATATGCAAGTGTTATTTGCTTGTGATTTAAACCACATGCATCCATTCATGGAGTTAATAACTGGATAAAGTATACAATTCAGAGATCCCCACATGCGTTGTAGTTCGGTGTAATATATGTACAATTGGAGATGACAGTGGCTGTTAGTGAGAGAAATATGGCAAGTGCTTCAAAACTGCACATCATTTCTTAGTGTAGAATTTTAATGAGGCAAACACAACACACAGAAATATAACTTGCTCTACTGTTGGCTTGTGTTTTTAACTATAGCCCTAACACAGAATATGAATGTAACAGAACAAACAAACAAACCAACTGCTGTGAATTGTTGATGAATGTCTCGGGTATTATATTACTGCACTTATGTTCTAGCTAAATATTAAATAATTCCACAATGAATCATTTAATTATGTGACTTAATTTCTAATTTTTCTTGCTCAATATGCCTATCACACAGATGATCCAATGAGATTGCTTTGATTGAGGTAGCTGATATGCAGCAAATTGGTCCTTTCATGCAAAATACTCTTATTAATATGTTACCCTGGAGCTTTTCTTGTATCTAAGTAGAGACTCGTTTATCATTTTAATCCAACACTAGTCAGGCTCTAGATATACACTTCTAATGATGCAAGTTTTTTTGTGTCACACAGACAGAATAAATGTAAAAAGACCCATACCCCCAGGTTTAAAACTTTGTGAGATAATTAACCACATAGCGTTTTGCATGGAGTCTAAATTCATCTTAATGGCCTTCTGTGCTCCTGAAACATCAGAGAGAGAGAGAAATCGCCAATATTGAAACACATATAGTGCAGGATATATATATACTGTATATAATCAATGTGTTAATTATATACAGTAAGTAGCATATTTTGTATTTTGAGTATATTCACTTTTGTAAGACAATATTACATTTCATAAGCTTGCTCTCCTGATGTTTTTTAAGCCTCTTTTCATTTAAGTAAGTTGAATACACGTTTAAAAAAAATAATAATAATAATAATAATTTCTAGTGTCTGTTCTAGCAAGGATTTCTGAGCCAAATGTCTCACATGGAAATGTTACACTGGCAGCAGTAAATTCTGGCTTGTCACATCTCAGCACTTGTTTTATTAGTAAATGAAATAGGCTTTATTCCAGGCTATAATGTCACAAATCTCATAAAATCCCCCTATAATGTTTAGTTTTGGCTACCCTTTGTAAAGGTTTGAGCTGTTATATAAGCCTAAATATGACTTTTTGTGACAGGACCATGGATTGCAAAGTTGTTTGTGTGTAATTACAAAACAATACTGATTAAACGGGTTACATTCAGTGCATACGATCCCCTCCTCCCAAAAAAGGGTAATTCAAGAACTTTGTGGTTGAAAAAGATGCTCAGTTCAATAAGAATATATCTCGCTATTTTCAAGATGTATACTTTCACATTTGCATGCATGCATACTAGCATACTTGCATAATATCACCTTTGCATATGACGCATACTTGCATACTGATGTACTTGAATGATTGCACACCAGCAAAGTAGCATAATGGCATACTTGTCCCTACTAACATACTTGTGTACTTGCATACTTGCACACATACTTGTCCAATTGCATAGTAGCAGACTTACATACTAGTTTACTTGTTTTCATACTTGCATACTTACAAATTCCCGTGATAGCATTTTCTTCATATATATATATATATATATATATATATATATCCATCTTCAACCGCTTACTCCTTTTCAGGGTCATATATATATATA
>JAFFST010050389.1:49575-80336 GCA_022414735.1 Noturus placidus | reverse complement strand
AATAATAAACACCTTCATTTACAAATTGCATTTTGTGTTTACTTGTGTTGTCCTTGACTATTGTTTAAATTGGTTTGATGTTCCGAAACACTTAAGTGTGACAAACATGCAAAGGAACAGGAAATGAGGAAGGGGCAAACACTTTTTCACACCACTGTACATGTTTTTTAAAGGGTGTCGGGTTTAAAATCATGGTTAATGGGGCGGTACAGTGGCACAGAAGGTAGCAGTGTCACCTCAGAGTTCAATCCTGACCTTGAATTACTGTCTGTATGAAGTTTCGCAATGGAGTACTCCACATTGTTGTTTATTGTTTTGAATCAATTCAAGTCAGTAAATACTGTCAGAGTGAACAGTTGTCCATCCATAACACCAGTGGTGTTAACGTGTCTGGTTTGGTCAAACATGGCATCTACTGTGGCTGGCTAGAGGATGGGTTCCCTCTGGTTTGACTCGGGTTCCTTATCCTATGAGGGTTTCTTCCTCATGTAGTCTCAGGGAGTTTTACTTTGACATCTGGCTTGCTAATTAGGGATCTAAATCTACAGATTTCTTTAAAGCTGCTTTGTGGCAATATCTATTGTCTAATAGGAAATCTAATAGGAAAATAATCCATGATGGAGTGATGTGATACTGGTTACGACAACAAAATGCATTATTGCATGATGGATTGGCTGAAATTTGCCAATGATTTACATTTTTCCATCCATGTATTTTCTGTACCACTTACCCTACACCGGGTCGTGGGGAGCCTGGAGCCTATCCCTGGGGGCTCAAAGCCAACCTTGCGTGCCAACCCATAACAAGGCACAATTGCACACTGGCTTAATATAATAATCTTAATATTGTTCTTGTCCTTACCCCAGACTTTTGGCTTCATGTTAGTAGTGTAACCGACTTGAATGTTGATAGAATATTATAAGGAAAGTGGTCCAGGGTATTAATGGTTAGCTCTCATTAGAGTTCGATTAGACACGTCGCATGGGATGGAGACCACGAGGCAGACCCCACGAGGCTTGGGTTGTGCCTTGTTATGGGTCGGCACTCATATCACAGCAGATCATATCTCAGCAGATTTTGAAATGTCTTAGGATTCCCAAGAAGGAGCTGGAATCTCTGGCTGGGGATAGACAAGACCAGACTGACCTTCTTGGTCTGTTTCCAGCACAACACCCACCAGGAAAGTGTGGAAGGACAATAAATGAATGAAAAAAGGTTATTCAAACGTCCTGTGGATAGATAAGCTTTTTAAACAGGCTCTTCGTGGAACCTTCTCTGATAGAACACTTTTTAAAGTTTTGCACAAACCCATTTAGTTCCCCTAGAGGTATAAACAAATGTAAGCTCTAGGTAAGACTTTTTTGCGTCGGTGGCAACATCCTACAAGTTATCGTTTCAGCCTTAGATGTTTAGTATGCATGAGGAAACTTGGCCTCCAGGATCTTTCGCAACCCAGATGCTGAGACATAAGACTCACTCCATCTGTGTCAACATGTCTGATTTTGTATCACCTCCAATCTGAAGGTTGCATCTACCTTCAGGCTGAGATTCATATTAGCTTGTTGGAGTGTGTAGCTGCACAGGTGGCTAAGCAGAGCTGTGGGGCAAAAGTGGTGTTGAAGCCTTCAATTTGAGAGCACTCAGATGAGGGTGGAACGTGATATGGGAGAAGGGAGTGAGGTTTGAGAGTGCTCATTTGTTCTGCTTATTTATTTATTTATTTATTTTTTGGAGCACATTTCTTTTGGATACGTTCATCACGACTAATACTGGTTTGAATGTCCAATGTCCAAGACGGTTGGATTCAAACAGGCAGAACTACAATACCAGTTTAGTCTCTCTCTCTCTCTCTCTCTCTCTCTCTCTCTCTCTCTCTCGCTCTTACTCTAAGCTGTAATGCAGAGTCTGTTTCCCGCGGGGCAGGAACAATGCAAATTCAGAGACATGGGTAAAGTGTTCCTCCAGTCTGGTGCTTCGTGATACGGACTAGCTTGTGGCTTATTTGATTAGCTTAATTCCAGCCTCATGTGGTTGTCCTCTCCGATGTTCCTCATGGGCTCTATTGAAAAATCAAGGCAAATTATTCCACCTCAGTATTTAATGAGCAATTTGTTCTTAAGAGTTAACAACAACACGCTATGAACAACATGTAGTACACATACCATTTATATTTGTATCTTGTATTGCTCACACAGTAGATATCTGAGGTTTCTCAGCATTTGCAATGCACCACACTTTTCTTTCATCCCCAGCTTCCAAAAGATAACAGAATTCTGTTATTACTGCTATGATTCGGAGCTTGAAAGTTGCCTCTTGTGTCTCTGTTTGTGTGTCTAAAAGAAAGACCAAAAAAAAAAAAATAAACCATTAAAAAACAAGAAATAACAAAGCGTGGAAGAAATTAAATCTTCTAATTATCCTGGCATAAACATGTACCCCCTGTACCATCTCACCTCACTGAGTAAGAAAAGCATTACTTAATGATGGGTGGTTGTGGCGCAGGTGGTTGAGCGGGTTGTCCACTAATCCACTAATCGTAAGGTTGGCGGTTCGATTCCCGGCCCATGTGACTCCACATGCCGAAGTGTCCTTGGGCAAGACACTGAACCCCAATTTGCTCCTGATGGAAAGTTAGCGCCTTGCATGGAAGCTCTGCTACCATTGGTGTGTGAGTGTGTGAATGAGACACAGTGTAAAGCGCTTTGGATAAAAGCACTACATAAGTGCGCCATTTATGACGGCTTAACACAGACAGATACAGGTAGAGAAAAAAGTAAAATCTATCATAGAACAAATTTAAAAACTTAAATGTAAAAAGTTTTGCATGGTTCATAGAGATAGAGAATTCCAGATTATTGCTCAGCCAATTTACTATGGAATTAAAATTGCGTCAAAAGTATTGAACATAACTTTTCAACAAACGTACAAATGCATACAATGACAAAGATGAAAATCTCTCTGAAAATGAAAACAATGAACTCAGTAGCAAACATTCAACACGGTCTTCAAAATAAACAGCGTTCTTTGTTAACAAGCTTCCTTTTCATTAATCACGGTTTATAAATGCGTTGCCATTTATAGCTTTCATTTACACTTTCAATGTTTTCATTTAGGCTCAGCTAGTTTACATTCACCATTCTGGCACAGACTTATCGTGTGGGCGGGGCTTAACAGTGATTTACGCTCAATGGCTAGTGAGATTTGGATTGACAGCTCCCTGACATGGACGTAGAGACGTTCCTGAGAGACGTTCTTCAAAAAAAATTCACATGAGATTACCCAAACATCAAATATTAACTGCGTACTAATATACTGACTAAGTACGGAAGAAAGGAAGTGAGTAATTTCCAGTACAAAGTACAAACACAGTAGTATGACGATAAATCTAAATTTAAATTCAAAATCCTCAACAATAGGAACGAGTCTAAGTGGCCTCCTCTAAATCTCTCATCTGTTGGGTTGTACAGCTTTAAATATCTTTGTTACTGGCCCTAGCTCCCATTATCCACATCGTATTAAACACTATAAGAGAAACCAATCAGTGTAAAACTCTAAGTCCATCTGCCCTCTATTGCGTTATTTGTTACATTCACAATCAGAGCATCCAAACTTACAGATGCTATCAATTAATCGCTGCTGGTGTAATTACAATTCAATACAATTCAATTAACCTTTCAGTGTGTGTGTGTGTGTGTGTGTGTGCCCTAGTTCCTTTGTTACTTAATCACTAGAAACATAATGAAAATTGAAAAAAGGAGTACAGATTAAAGCAGAAGAAGAGAAGGGGAAATGGAAGCAAGCAACAGATGGGATAATGAGATGGGAGTGGGATGGCAGGAGCACAGAGGACAGCGACTGTTATTCACTGCTGAATCTCATGTGGTGTTACACACATACACACAGTCATACTTCTTGAAAGATCTGTACTATTGATCTTCTTGTCTCAGTCCGAAGACTTTAAGAGCACAGTTATGGTCCAGGGATGAATCTTGACTGCTTGGGCAACTCAGTGTCTCTTACATTTCATAGAAATTCAATGAGTGCGAGGGTAATTTTATTGGAATTCATATGAATCAAGTCATCAGAAACGCTAAAGCTGCTAACCTCATCCTTCCCTCCAATCATAACCATTCATACTTTTTGGGATCAACTGCCACTTGAGAAGTGTTACACATTCACACTTGTGAGAAAGTGTTGCATTGAGTATTCCGCCTCAGGATCATTCTTCTTCTAAGAGCACAAGTCTCTAAATATAGTCAGTTGTGATGAAATAAGAAGTGATTTTCATATACTGTGCGTATTATATATTCAATTCTGTTTCCGGTGTCTGTTTCTGAAGTCTGTAACAGAGGTATTTTTGCATGTTGTCCTGTGCCCACTTGGGGTTCTACCTTTCATAAACCCACCAGTAGGTGGACAGGCGACTCTAAATAACCTCTACATGTAAATGGCGCACTTATATAGCACTTTTATCCAAAGCGCTTTACACTGTGTCTCATTCACCCATTCACACACACACACACACACCAATGGTAGCAGAGCTGCCGTGCAAGGTGCTAACTTGCCATCAGGATCAACTTGGGGTTCAGTGTCTTGCCCAAGGACACTTCAGCATGTGGAGTCATGTGGGCCGGGAATCGAACCGCCAACCCCATGATTAGAGGACAACCCACTCTACCACCTGAACCACAGCCGCCACATGTGAAGTTTACACATGTGAAATGAGGGATGCAAGTGGGAAAAGTGCTTTAACATGGGAAATCCATAAAACATAGTCAAATTCAATGACAGGGTTCAAAACAAAAACAGACAACATTCCATCCATCCATCCCATCCATTTTTTGTATGGCTTATGACCCATTCACACACTACAGACAATTTGGAAAAGCCATTGAGTCTGCAATGCATGCTTTTGTACTAAGGAGGAAACCGGACTACCCAGAGAAAATCCAGAGCGCCCAGAGGAATCCCACACAGGGAGAACATGCAAACTCCCAAACATACAGACAACATTCAACCAGGACAATTCATAATCAGGAAACAAAACCATGAGTAGGGTCAAAAGCAGGAAATGACCAACGATACTGAAATACAAGTGAAAGGCTAAACTCAGAACAAGTGCATACATTAGATACCAGAGCACTGACAGGATAGAGGTGGGGACAAGACTAGAACCAAAAGAAAGGCGCATGGCAACATAAATAAAAGAATATGACATGAATTAAAAAAAACAGCACTCATAGAACTGGGAATGTGCTGAATGGGGCAATTCAGAACACCATTGCCCTTAATGCATAGTGCAGAAATGTAGTGATGCCCTCCGAGAAGGTGGGACAAGGAGTGTTGAGTCCAGAGTCAGGAGTCATGCCAAAGATGACATACTTGCTAGACCTAGTGTGCATGATGGACTGGTGTCCCATCCAGGCTCATGCCCAGTGTTCCCAGGATAGGTTCTGGATCCACCCCCAGCCAGACTACGATAAAGCAGAATAATAGTCATAACACTTTTTTTTTTTGGTAAGTCTGCTTCTGTCAAAAGACTGTCATGAGGCAACCTAGAAATTATATAGAAATTTGACTGGTCCCTTCTGCTATCAGGGCGGCTGTGGCTCAGTCGGTAGAGCGGGTTGTCCACTAATCGTAGGGTTGGTGGTTCGAATCCCGGCCCGGGTGATCCCATGCTGAAGTGTCCTTGGGGAAGACACTGAACCCTAAATTGCCCCCGATGGCAAGCTAGCACCTTGCATGCAGCTCTGCTACCATTGGTGTGTGAGTGTGCTCTCATTTGTAAGTCGCTTTGGATAAAATCGTCTGCTAAATATGTAAATGTAATGTATCAAAGAGTAAAATGTGTCATCCATCCATCCTTTACTTTCTGACATTTCTATAACTGTAAGTCTATTAAGCATGATTTGCAGTTAGCGATTATCAAAAACAAATGTTTTTGTTTTTTGTTTTCTGGATTCTCATCTCGATCTTGAGCTAGATCTTTCTGGACTTCACAGCACCCAAATTCAGTCTGTGAGTCAATTCAGATGAAAAGAGTCCAGCAACAAAACTATTTCAGGGACATTTTGACAATATTGCCACAATATAAGATTCCATGTACTAAAGGTCAAAGAAAGGAATGAGAGATATTACGGAAGTCATGATAACCCCTCAAGATGTGAGCACCTAACTCATCCCCCCCCCCCACCTAATTTAGTTGTATCCAATTCCCACCAGCTTATTGAGTCTTTCCTATCATACTCGCTTACGATCTGAGAGGATGAAAACTAAAAACTGGAACATCTGGTCATCGGTGGAGCCACCATATCTTTTGAAACTGCTGTTCATGTAATGTAATAAAGAAGCGCAAGACACTTGGACCATTATGTGTCTACGTGCGAACTCCGCCATGCCACATGCCTTCCATTTCAGTACAGAACTGTAATGCAGGAAGTTCCAATTTTGTGCAATCTGGCATATTGCTTTGCTTCTAAAATCTGATTGGTCGAGCCATGTTTGAAGCTATTAAAATCCTAAATATATGCACGGATCAAAATAATTGACTTCTGTACTAATGCACCAGGTTTTAATTCATTACATTAAGTCATTGTTCTTTCCATAGAGTATACTCATCATTGCTTGTTATGTTACTTAGCAAACAAAGCTTACTGTAAACAGCATTATTTATTTTGTATGATTTTAACACAGGGTTCTTTAGGCACTTCACTTTGAACGCTCTTACCCCTTACACCTTAATACCAAAACAACGTCGTCATTACCAGAGTTTTCAAGTATATTTCAACTTTATTACTGATAACAATAAATCAAATCTAGACAGCAAGCTAAAGTTAGCCTATAAGACCTAGGACTGGTAAGAATGTTGTTATGGTTACAGTGTGTGAATCTTATAAGCCACATTTTTTTTGCATATATGTGGACATGGTGCACTTAAAGTGCATTGAAATGATCACTTCCCTTCTACCGTCGACAACATTTGCTTGCAGGGTATATTTTTGTCCATTTTTAGTCATTGGAATCAATGTCATTACATGTCATTACAGTCCTCTACAGAACCATTCCCGAGATTTGAAGAATCTATGCCAATGTGTATTGATGATGTGGATTGCTTTGGCTTGTAGTGGCCCAAAAAACATGCTAAGACACCTTATGTTGTTTTGTTTTGTTTTTTATTTCATTTCTTTACGAAGAAAAGTTGAAAATTTGATACCAGCCAGTCAGTACTAAGACTTGCCAGCTTAGTTCTTCCTAGATTGGTGCATACTTACAGAATTGGCAACTCTTGTAGAGATATGTAGACACATAATTACAGTGTACATGCATAGTAATTAAAAAACTGGTAACTTACTTGGTGTGTATAATATTTATGATGAAATGATGAAAAGATTTGGGCTGGTGCCAGTGGTTACAAGTTGAAGGAAGCCAAGCATTGCTAGGTGTCCTTGAGCAAAGACGCATGACAAAAACCCTAAAGGATTTCCAGCAAAATCCGAACGCTTAAATAACAAAAATCTGTCACTCTAATCCAGCATCAAACAGCGACCAATTTTTACTATAACCTTCACTTTCAAAAGTTCAAGTTCTTCCTCTTTCTGCAAGCCACAGCATTTTTCTAGTGACTCGCAACTACAAAACAACACAGGAGTCAAACAGCAGATGACACACGGCTTAAAACGGGAGGCAGGGAGAGCATGGAAGGTGACCTTGTGCACTTTTTTTCCACTAAACAACAGAAATAGCAGTGAGAAAGACATGTTTATAAGGTCAGGCGGTGTAGAGGGTATGGGACATTCGAGGATTGGCACCATCAGGTCAGGTTGGCTCTTGGGGGTTAAGTGCTCGAGGGTGAAACTGGAAGTTCAATGGAGGCAGGAGCGCAATGTAGATTTTGAAGGTTGCACATGAGGGATGAGGGAGCATCTTACCCTGAAAGAAGTGAGAAATATATCGTTCCTACACACACACACACACACACACACGCACACACACACACACACACACATCTGTGTTCAAAGGCTATAATCAAAGCTAGGCAGAAATGTCAGGCCTATAGGTAGCACCACAGCACAGCCTCTGAATGTCACTAGTTACAGAGAGAGAGAGAGAGAGAGAGAGAGACATAAGAGTGAGAGAGAGAGAGAAGAGTGAGAGAGAGAGAGAGAGAGAGAAGAGTGAGAGAGAGAGAGAGAGACAGAAGAGTGAGAGAGAGAGAGACAGAGAGAGAGAAGAGTGAGAGAGAGAGAAGAGTGTGAGAGAGAGGAGAGAGAGAGAGAGGGAGAGAGAGAGAGAGAGAAGAGTGAGAGAGAGAGAGAGAGGGAGAGAGAAGAGAGAGAGAGAGAGAGAGAAGAGTGAGAGAGAGCAAAAGAGAGAGAGAGAGAGAGAGAGATTAAATCCTCAATCCTGATTGGTCAGAAGGTATTGATTAATTTCCGAGAACAGCATTTCTGACACTCGCACACGACTGCAAGGCACGTCGCAGGTTTATATTAGTAAAGCTGTAACTTTAAGTTTTCCGATTCAAGAAAGTCTTCGTGAAAGGTATAACTGCACATTTATCCCAAATTAATACAACATATAACAACAAAATATAACTGATACCGTATTTATCATTTAGGAATCCAGTATCTACAAGGAATATTTATCGAAATCTCCAGTTTGCACACACTATACGTCATATTTTTATATGTTGGTTGGTACTGTTGGTGTATTATTGTCACAATGGCATATAGTTGGTGTTTTCTTACCTGACAAATGTTCATTGTGCTTAATATCGGTTCCAAATCAGTAGATCTGTGTATTTCAGAAGTAATGTGAAAAAGATTACTACAATCCTAGTGTGAGAGTCAATGTATAGATACGCAAACATGACGACAAACTCAATATGCTAAAATCACTGCTGAGGACGAATTCAATGTGTAGGTTCCAAACGATTATTTAAAACCGTATTAAATAAAACTATATTTACTTATTTGCTTGTTTGATTTAATATTTATGTCATTGTATATTTATTTTATTACATATTTAATTATTAAGTTTAAAATTCCCCTGTATTGCCCCAACCCCAAGAAAAAAAATCTCAAAAATAATAATAATACTTAAGATACACCTTGAACCATGTTCATTTACATTTTAATCTTTGCTGATTGACATCAGGGTGCACGGTGGCTTAGTGGTTAGCATGTTCACCTCACGGGTCCGGGGTTCAAGTCCCTCCATGCATGTTAGACTGTTTGGCGTGTCCAAAGTGTCCGTAGTGTATGAATGGGTGTGTGATTGTGCCCTGCGATGGACTGGCACCCCGCCTTGTGCCCAATGCTTCCTAGGATAGGCTCCAGGTTCCCCGTGACCCTGATAAAGGAGTAAGAGGTAGAAGATGGATGATTAACATCAATCGTCGCCCAAAACTGTTAAATATTTGCTCGTCTAAAAATCCTGATCAGTTTAGGAACATACGGCCTCCGACGCTCCTTTTTTCAGCCCAACATTAACGACATTTCTTCAAAACATGCAAATACACAACGATCGCTCAGACGGAATCATCGAGCCTCACACACAAGTATGCAAATTTGTTTTTCTGTCAGCTATGGCGTCCGTGCAGATGAGGTTGTAAACCTGAATAACTGAATAAAAGTCGGATAAAAACCTTTCGGCGTAATCATTTGCTGATTTCAGGATTGATGACATTGAACAAGGAGACGCACCTGCGTGAGGAGATTGACGGAAGATAAGTACAACAAACAGCATGCTATCACGAGGAAACAAGGGGAGGAAGAAAGGAGGGCAAACAAAGAAGGAAGCTATCAGAAAGAACACGTACAAACTGCAAAACAGACACACTCACGTGAGCGTGCACACACACACACACACACACACACACATCATTCAGAGCAGGTCTTAAAGGATCCTTCAGATTACAGGAGGGTAACTGAAATTGCGAGCGACGCAGGAAGTGGGTGCACGGCATGATGCTTCAGCTTAAACGCTGGGATAATTCAGCACATGGATTTAGAATGCTGACTTCAGAGACACGTTAAGCCCTGTGTTCTGTGCAGTACTTCACATTGTTTCATTACAGCACTTTATTACACTATCTGTTCTTTACCGGAGTTTCTACGATACATGATATGTACGACTGTGAATGCAAAAGTGTTGCATTAACAAAGCATGAAAAGTGAGCGTGATTATATTCCTATTTCCATAACTCTTATCCTATACAGGGTCACGAGAAGGCTGGAGACTATCCCAGAACTCAAGGCACAAGGACGGGGTGCCAACCCGTCCAATCCTTTCACTGCAGACAATTTGGAAATGTCAATCAGCCTACTGTACATGTCGTTGGACTGTGGGAAGAAACTGGAGCACCTGGAAAAAAAAACCCCACACAAACTCATGTCTTTCACAGTGAACTTTTCTTTCACTAGAAAACTAATCTGGCCATCCTGGAGCCCACAAGCTCCTGTTCTCGTTTTATTGATTAACTGTTGTCTCTGATCGACCTGTCGTATTTACCTAGAGTAAAAATGACTATATTTTACCCTTTCCACTGCGTTTAACCTGGATTATCTGACTCATGATTCACACTGGTAGCCAGGAGATATTAGGGTTCTTCCTGCTTACCTCTGCTGAGTTTTGGGTTCTCTTGCGGTTTCTTTTTCTCATCACAGTCGCACTTGACTTGTCTTTCCCAGTGGGCATTAAGGAAAATATATTATAATGAGGCTATATTCATAATACCAGAGGAAGCTCTGTATTATGAATACAGCCTCATTATAATATATTTCGTGATGTTAATTTTAAATATTACAGTGCATTTTACAATAGTAGCCCCACAGGTTCTGGGTGCCATTTAACCCTTGTAAATTAACATTAACCTCATCATCAAATCTACGAAAACATGTCTAACCATGTCAGGCAACATTCTTTCTTTTTTTAAAATAAGTAACAGGGCTCTTTTTTCTTTTTTTTTTTTAAACCACAGAATTAGCATGACATGAAGATATTAAGGACATTCTAATGCTACACTTAAAATATTTATTTGAAATATTTGGTTGTAGAATTTGGATGTACTTTCAAAGCAACTTCATCGGTCCATCTTAAAATATCGCTGAACACAAAGAAGAAGGAATGAGGGAGGGAAAAAAAAACTTTTCTTGTTGTTACAATGTCTACGGACCAGACACGTCTACAGATAATAACAGACACTATAATTGTGTCGTAGTGAAATAAAATGGAAATAAGACCCATTACATTTGCAATTTTAAGTAGCTATAGGACAAGTTTCATTTTCACCTGGAAGGATTTTTGCAACATTATCTCCTGAGTGACACGAGCCAAGCAGAATTCATTTTGAGAGTTTACAATTCCCATTATCAAATTTCCTGACATTTCATAATTCTGGTGATTTCTTGGACACCTACATGAGCGAGTTCCTCATGACAAATGATAGACAGCCCTCACATTTATTTTCACAAGAAAAAGTGTAGCCATCAATAATAATGATCTTGAACATGTCATTAACAATTACATGATTCAAAGTTACATTTACCTTTATTCATTTAGCAGACGCTTTTATCCAAAGCGACTTACAAATGAAACACACTCACACACCAATGGTAGCAGAGCTGCATGCAAGGTGCTAGCTTGCCATCGGGGGCAACTTAGGGTTCAGTGTCTTGCCCAAGGACACTTCAGCATGGGATCACACGGGCCGGGATTCGAACCACCAACCCTACGATTAGTGGATTAGCGGACAACCTGCTCTACCGACTGAGCCACAGCCGCCCAAAGTTTATCACATTTTAGCATTTTATTATCAAAAGATCTGCCTTTGTAATTCCTATACATTTGTTAATTATGATACATTGAAGATAATTAAAAGTGGACTGCCCCACCTACCTACACCATAGCAATCACCTGGAATACTACATCAACCACCTAGCAACATCCTAGCAACGAGCTGGGATTCCCTAGCAACACCCTCACAACCACCTGGGATACCATAGCCACCACATAGCAAATCCCTAGTGTTCATTTGTGTCCAATGGACTTATATAAACACTGTAGGGTGTAAATTCAGTGTTCAATCAACACTGGGGATTTTTCTGTGTAGCAAGATCCTAGCAACCACCTGGGTACCAAGCCTTGGTTGTACCCAGGTGGTTGCTTGGTGGTACCCAGGTGGTTGCTAGGATCCAGGTGGTTGCTAGGATTCTACCAACTGGAATTAAATAGCAACTGCCCAGCAACACCTTAGCAAGCACCTGAGATACCATAACAACATCATAGCAACCATCTGGAATACCAGAACAATGACCTAGCAACACATTAGCAATAGCTGATGGTGATATTACAAACAGTATCATACCCAGAATGCTTGGCTTCTCCAATCAGCCAATCAGAAATTTAGAAGAAGAAAAAAAGATTTATACATGATAGGAGGTTGTTGTTGTTGTTGCTGTTGTTGTTGTTTGGATTTAATGCACTGGTATTTGCAGTGTTGAAAGTGTGAAATAAGTATTTTCCCCATAGAGTATATACGAGCACCAATAAACCCTGCATTTGAAACATGTATGAAAATAATAGCGTGGTCAGTACAAGTTATACGTTTTTGGGAACGGTCTTTTGGTAAAGTACTGCGTGTATGAATTAGGACTGTGACCAGGCTGTAACTGTCCAGTAATATAGAAAAAAAATACAGACAATTCAGAAACAAGTTGTTTTTCATATTCCGTTTTCTGCTCTTTTTTTTATTTCAAAATGGATATGGATTACACACAAACACATACACAAGTACACGTACATGCACACCAACACACACACACACACAGTTTCTCCCCACGTCTTTCTCTGGCAAGTGTCCTGCTCTTGCTCGTGCCTGGCAGGGCAACCCATCAGAGTGTCATTGTCCTTGAACAGACTCCCAAAAGAAGAGGATTGACAGCTGCCGGCTCGGCTGACAGATGGAAACGAGTGTGTTGGAGCGAATATACAGTCGCTTATTGAACATCAACACACTGCTCCTTTTTCTCTTCTTCTCTCTTCCCAATGGTTCTACATTGGCTCCAAAACCATAAGAGGGAATCAGAGAGAACGTCATCATCCTGAATCAAAGTATATTGGAAAATAGATGACATTGAGTAGTAAAAGAAGACGGAGGAGGAGAATGAGGAGGAGGAGGAGGGGTGGATGGATGGGTGATGGGAAGAAAAATGAGTGGCAGTAGAGAATTCGCCTGGCGGGTGTGAAGTTTGCTGATGTGCAGATGTCATTGGCGCTGTGAAGTGGAAATAATAAGGAATTACGATTGTCTCTGAAGACAGGAGATTTCATGCAAATGGAATTAGAAGAGATAAAGAAAGAAAAGAAGGACAACTTTAGCAGTAGACAAGGAAAGGCAGACAATTCCTCTAACTTACTCTTGGAAAAATAAGCCAGAGCGTATAGATGAAATCTAATTATCGTTGGAAAGTTTCAAACAGAGCAACAGAAAAATGAGCCTTTGTGCAATACTGCTATATATGTTTCACTATTCTCTGATATGTAAGGAATAAAGCACTCGGGGGTGTGCTGTTATAAGAAAATAATCAATGACAGAGGCGTGTGCTGCAGCCCATTATGGAATAAAATTACTGTTACTACCATCAAGTCCTATAACAGCACATCCTGAAGTGTTTTATTCCTCTTTTCCCTCAACAATTACCAGCATGTCCGGTATATTTAGTTTATTTATACTTACTTTTAATGTTGCAGATCATCCACAACAAGTATGTTCCTATATTCAATTATTTTATAACACGTATAAACTGTCAATACAACATGCCATACGTAACTGTATACGTATGTTGTTACTATAGAAACAATAAAATATTAATACTGTATGCATTAATACAAACCTGCGATACGTCTTTCAGCTTGAACTAATATCAGAGCTGCCGTTATAGAAAATGATTCAACACCTTCCAACCAATCAGAATGGAGAATTCAACAGAGCTGTGGTTAAAAAGTACAGTTACTAATCCAAAGCCAGAACTATCTATACGAGTATCCAGAACTTGTGTTCATTTCTGAACAAAAATTGTTAGCTGTGAGAGTAGAGAGTTACAATTCTCTGGAGGTTGCTAGGTCGAGACTTATGATGCGTGAGTGTTTGACAAATCTAGTACTATTTATGTCACCATTTGATAAATTTGATAAATTTTGATAAATTAGTAAAATATATCTCAAATTCATAAACGAAGTTGCTTCTGTAACATGAAGAAAATAATAATAATAATAATAATAATAATAATAATATAAGTTTGCATGTTCTCCCTGTGCTGCGGGGGTTTCCTTCAGGTACTCCGGTTTCCTCCCCCAGTCCAAAGACATGCATAGTAGGCTGATTGATCCATCCATCCATTCTCTACCACTTACTCCTTTATCAGGGTCACGGGGAACCTGGAACCCATCCCAGGAAGCATCGGGCACAGGGCGGGGTACACCCTGGACAGGGTGCCAGTCCATCACAGGGCACAATCACATACACACTCACACACCTATATAATAAAATAGCATACAAATTTAAATGGATAAGCTTGAATCACTTTTAACAATATTCTTATTAACTACAAGAGAGCAAATAAAGAGAGGCAATTGTTTATACCTGCTGTCACATAAGTGATAAGTGAACTATTTTGCTTTGCTGACATTTCACAACATTAAATATAACTCTATATAGATTAAAAAGTATGATGTCATTCTGTATATATTCCTTTAACATGGTTTTAATATGGTACTTATGTTAACTCCTATGTTAATATTAGTCCGTGTCCCAAATTGCCTATTATCTGTCCTTCATATCGTCTGAGATTAGAATTAGCGTGTCCCAAATGGTAGTATGTTAGAATGAGTTTCCCACATGTACCCGGACGGTCTACTCTTTCAAGTTTCGAAGTGTGGATCCGTGACGGATCCGAAGGAGTTTTGTGACGCTTTGCTTTGCCGAACACAAGGACGCATTTTACAGAGGTGTAAATGAAATGTGGAAAAATCAATCGAGGGAATGGTCAATGAAATGATATAGTATAAACTTTATAAGGAATAATAAACAAATAAATGCTGAAATGCAAGGAAGAGTTTGTTTACGGTGTGCGTAACTAGGCTACAACGTTCTCTAGCATTACATGACGTGTTAGAATGTCCCAGTAATTGCATACTCTTTTCCTACACACTCAACAAAAAGAGTCCATACTTTTAGTGCATAGTATAAGTAGGCGAATTGAGATGCAGCAGTAGTAAACATTTGACGGATTGAAATAATTATAGAATTGAATACTTTCAATTGAATACGTTCTAGAACGTTATCTCCTAACAGAATAATGCAATTTTGTGTTGGGAGTAAATAGTTTTTTTTAATTAACAAAAAGGTTAAACAAACATTCATTTGTTTTATAGTAATTTACTAAGATAATATTGTGGCTTAGAGGTTAGCACGTTCGCCTCACACCTCCAGGGTCCGGGGTTCGAGTCCCACCAGGGCCGTGTGTGTGCAGAGTTTGCATGTTCTCCCCATGCGTCAGGGGTTTCCTCCGGGTACTCCGGTTTCCTCCCCCAGTCCAAAGACATGCATGGTAGGCTGATTGGCGTGTCTAAAGTGTCCATAGTGTATGTGTGAGTGTGTATGTGATTGTACCCTGTGATGGACTGGCACCTTGTGCCCGATGCTTCCTGGGATAGGCTCCAGGTTCCCCATGAGCCTGATAAAGGAGTAAGCGGTAGAGGATGGATGGATGGAATATTGGATGAATTGAGATATTGTTACTTGCTAAGAGAAAGTTAGCAGCATCAACAGTTGCTTTTTCAACCCTTGCTTCAGCGATACAGGAGGCACTGAGAAACAATGCTTTTCTGTTTTCTCAGAGAAGCCAAACGTGAATAAAATTCACCCAGCCAAAAAGCCAATTCACTAAAGTATCATTCACACCGAAGTTGTCACTTGTTGTTTTCCTACTGTTGCTTGGCTCACATCTGAAAATACCAAACAAAACAAAACACAAACGAGCTAGCGACTATTACCATCACATTCTCATCCAAAAAACATGCCATGACTACCCTGAGGTAGAGGACACTCTGGACAGGATGCCAACCCATTGCATGGCACAATCACACACATGCTACATAAATTTAGAAATGACAATCAGCCTACAATGCATGTCATTGGACTAGGAGAGGAAACCCCTAAAGCACAGGGAGAACGTGTAAACTTTGCACAACAGAGTGGAGGCAAGATTCGAACCTCCAACCCCGGAGGTGTGAGGTAGACATGCTAACCACTAAGCCATTCTACACTAACATTCTATATTAAAATGTTATTAACATCGTCTGATACTCAAGAATTCAGTATAGGTATACAGTAGTTATCGGAAAAGAAAAAGTGTTATTGTGCTTTCTCTAGATGCAATCTAATGTCATGGGCTCCGTAATGCTGGTAACTAGCGTAAATATCCCCTTCACACTCATCTGGAACTAGGCACTGGGACTTTTCTTGTTGAATGCATGACACAAACAGAAGCACTTGGTTAATTATATTCATAGCTGTAATGCATGCTATAGTTCTTGTCTGTCTTTATTTCACTACACACAATGATGTTTAAACAAAGCACAATCGTGGTGGATTATCGAGAGAGAAATCGACAGAGAGAGAAACGAGACCCTCAGTCGTCTGTTAGACAGCTGACCTTCTGCTGTCTTGCTCGCGGGTAAGCGGAAAGGTGGCTCTCAAACATCTGCTCACTTTATTAAATATAACTCAATTTAATTGCTTCTTTTGTAGCAGAAACAAAGAACTGTACCTGCTTGTGGAGGAGCAGAAAGGAAGGGAAAGAGAAAGAGAAAGAGAGGAGTGGAGCATCACTATAGAGAGGGCAGGCCACGTGTTCTGACCCCGTGCCCTCATGTCAGCTGACTTTTATCTAACAAAACAAGCAGCCACTGTGTGTGTGTGTGTGTGTGTGTGTGTGTGTGTGTGTGTGTGTGTGTGTGTGCTTCTAGATGTGTGTGTAGCCTCACATATGCACACATACAATGTTAAAAAGATGCAGTCGAGCAGCACCAGAGCTCCCCCTAATGGAACTTGTCCACTAGAAGAGATCTCCCAGTGTCTTCAAGGCAAATATAAAGGAGGATATTTATGAAAGGTCAAGCCTCCATGTTCTGTTCTCAGTGGTCAACAGACAGGCAAATAAAAGAACATCTAAATAAGGTCTTTAAGGTGAAAGAAGTAGAATGGACCACAACTAAAGACCACCTCTTTTTTTCTTTTTTGGATAGTTGTGAGTGGGTCCTTTGCTTTTCGAGGGTTCTCTGTAATGGAAACTCTCTGTTGTAGGGTTTACATAAAAATCTTCAAGGGTTTCCACATAAGGATAAGCCTCTGAATTTATTTTTACCCTCATTTCTCCTCATTTCCATCCACTAGCTCGATCCATCTTATCATAACAGATACCATCTGTAGGGCAACGGCTAGCAAGTCACAGTGCAGCCGAACACACTCGGAGGACAGAGCTATCTACCCTCTTCTGCATACATGAGCTCACAGATGCCCATGAACTAACAAACTATGAGTCTATATATTGTATGTACAATATATATTATACTATATACCACAGTGCTCTTGAATTGTCAAATCAGAAGGTGTTGATTCATGTTCCATAACAGCAGCTCTGACATGATTTCTGGCTTTAGCTTCAATTGTTTTTATAGTAATTCACTCTAATACGTTATAGTTTCTATAGTAATAGCTCATTTCAAGGGACTTGTATGTTTGTTGTTGTTTACCAAAGAAAAACCTATAATATAATCATTAATATGATTAAGTTTTCTATTAGGAGATGGCTAAGTAACATGTATGTCTGTTTATGTAAGGAGTCTCCAGTGTCAGCGCTTTGTAACAGTCAATTATGGTTTCTCAGTAATATAATAACCGAATATTATTTTTGTCAAGAAAGAGGGGAAAAACAGAGGTTGTTGAAGGAATGAATGTTCTAGCTTGCCTTGTGGACATCTCTTAACATTAAATGTAATTATAAATGGTTCAAAAACATGACGTCGTTCTTTAATCAATTTAAAATTGTTTCACTGGCAAAGCGCTGTGGTATAAGAGGAAGAAAATACTTCAGGAGGTGCTGTTATAGGTGTTATTATTTTCCTATAATAGCATGAACCATCTTCTTTACTTTCCAGCCATAAACTGTTGACATATCATTTAGAATCACTATATAAACGCTGGTTCTATTGATAGTCTATATACGGTTTGTAGAGTATCTACATATTTCTAAAAGTGCTATGTAAATGAACTGAAGTTAAATCCAGTCTTTATCTGAATGGCAGTGAATAGCATAGTTCTTCTCAGATGGCGCATAATGCTGACTCATAATGGCAGCCATTTTGCGAACACATGCACTAAAGAGAATCTGGGCCGTTACAATCATGTTCAACTGGCTTACAACATTGCAGGAGCAACAGCTTAAAAGCATTCACCTCCCACAGGCAGTTCATTTTACACACTGGGGGTTTGGGGAGTGTGTCATAGTGTTGTGAAAGTGCGCCCTCTACAGGAGAACTGAGACAAAAACCAACTGTTGTTAGATTTAAAATTGGTGTTTACATCCCATGATAACCAGAGAATTACTATTGGTCTCCCTCATCAAGACCACCTCACCCAAGAGTCATGCAAAACTGTATAGAACTTTTTTTTTCTATACTTTCCGAGGACAAAATAACAAAAAATGCAACTCCAGTTTACAAGAGGAATACGGCGGGCCATGTATAAGGTTGGGGGCGTTTACAAATTCTATAATCACAGAATCTGGAATTCGTAATGAGGATTAATGTATATGCACTAGCATGCCATTTTCGGGTTGTCTAATAGCATTTATTAAATAGAATCTTAAAATAATTACCGCTTTAGTCTGGTCAGGGTTGCTGTTGATCCAGAGCCTATCCAAGGAACACTGAGATTTGAATACACCCTGACATATAAAAAATAATATTCAATGAGGATATATATATATATATATATATATATATATATATATATATATATATATATATATATATATATTAACAGTACCTAAAACTTCTTTCATAGGCTCAGTTTTCACACTAAACACCGACACCGATGTTAAAAGCAATAAAACAGAACTGGAGCACCGTAAATGCAACCAGGAGCCTGTAAAGGAGACGAAAGATGGCTAAGCTGTTTCATCGTCTGTTCTTAACACAGAGATTTTATTTACAACCTGCTTGCATTCAATAAAATCCTCCATACAGCTTCAAACATTCATTAAGTCCGTAGTGTTAGTTCATATGAGACGGTTTGTTTAAGTGACAACAAACTCCACTGGTTGAATATATTGTACAACCTGGTATGTGGAGAAACACACAGTTAGGCTGCACAGCATTTTCATAACTCACACCAAGCTGAAGGAATATATTTAAAAAGAAGTACAGCTGGAGCATACGAAGCCACCCAGTTATATACTACGAAGAAATAGGCTAGGTGTCCATCCATAACTGTAGCTGTTAAGGAACGTTAAATGAGGTTTTGATTTCTTCGATTTATGTTAAATGACCTTGTCAGTGTGCTTTCCACGCCCAGGACATAATGAAATTAGAGAAACCAGTGATTAGGAGGAATAGCTGTGAATATGAGCAGTAATGAAATTCCGTTATTTAATTTGTCAAACAGAAGCACCCATGCTCCTACTGATAAATTGCAGTAAACATCTCTCCAGCGCGTGTGCGCACATGTTCGCGTTCGTGTTTCTGCCATGCTGTGCACCGGAGACAAAAGAAAAGGAAATTGATTTCACCAGAAGGAGTAGCTGAACAACAGCAGCGCCCGAGATAACCGGGGATATTAATACGCCATTACTCAAACAATATGAAAGTAAACACATCAAGACGATGAAAAAAAAAATAAATTCTTACAAACGCAATAAGGGTGTGAGAAGATCCGTTACTTACGATGCACAGACCAGAAATATAATAAAGTTGTTGTTTGTTTGTTTGTTTTTTTTTAAATGACTTTGTATTTATAGATATTCCGAATGATAAACATTTGGTGTATGAGAGAACTATAAAGAGTCGAAGAGTGGAGACGGAACGATACGGTTATTAAGCTCAGGACTGAAAGGAAATGAAACCGAGTGTCCGAGGATAGAAAGATAGCAGCCCATGCTTGGGTGAGTTCATATCAGTTTGACTGACAGATTTAGGGATCCAATCAGGCATCTCATCCATCGCTGTGGAAAGAGGTGGCACGTAGATGAGAGTCTGAGCCGTGAGTCGTGTGAAATTCTGCTTCCTCGTTAGCATTCGTTGGCTGTAAAACTGCCTATGGGCACAGTGTGCCAAAAGTTGGCTCTTTATAGTGTGCCTTATAAAATACTTCCACATGAAGCTTGCTCAGCCATTATACTTTCATATCACTTCCTGCTCCGGGAGGAGGAAGAGGATAGTCCATCAGTCTCAGCTACCCTGAACAAACCACACAGGGAGAAAGAAGGGGACGCACATCCAAACCTCCTCATGAAAGCCAGGAAAAGAAGAAAGAACAAAGGTAGAGGAGAAGCACATGGGAGGACAGAGCGGGATTGAAAGGTTCGGCTCTCCTGCTTCTTCACTCTGAGCCAAAGCTAAGGTGCTACAGCTGGTTCTGCAGTGCCGAGTCCCTGCAGACGCCCGGGAGGTTTCCTCTCAGCCCGAGTAGATCTGAGTGCCAATCACACGCATGATCTCCTTCTGTACCTTGGGCTCCTGTGTGTTAATGTTAGCATCTCCTACCTGACCATCTTCATATCTGAGAGAGAGAGAGAGAGAGAGAGAGAGAGGGAGAGAGGAAGAAGTAAGAAGAGTACGTGACAAACTCCTACTAGTTCAAGCCTGAACTCTCTTAGTTATATTTATAAGGAATAAAACAATGCTGGTAGAGGAAAATAATCACTGATTTTGCACTAACAGCATGTCCCAGTGTATTTTATTCCATTTACACCCTATCAATTTGACAATGAATTCAATTTTAAATGTATTAAAGAGTGATACACTGGAGTTTTATCCTTTTAAAGTTACATTTAATTGCCGTTATCACTGATGTAATCGCAGATATTAACAGAAGTCCCTGCACTAGTCTCTCTTTTTGTTCTTACTTGAAGTGGGGAATTACCTCATATTTGTCCAAAATGTTGCTTAATAACAAAGCCATATTGATAATGGACGACGTTGCATGAAGTAAGAAGAGTTCATCAGAAATATTATTACTAATAAATTATTCATGGAACACTGGTTTTGTTCTTGTCTGTTTTGTAAATGAACAGTTATCTGGTTTAATAAAAAAGACAAGTGTCAGTCAAACTGTAATGTAGGTCACTGCAGGTTCCCAACCATGGTCCTGGAGTACCCCTGGGCTGCACATTTGCATGTTTTTCCTGCTCTCACACACCCAATTTAACTCAGGAAGGACTACTGTTTAGCAGGGCATAATGGGAAAAATGGAATTTGTGCAAGACTCCAAGACCAGGGCTGGGAATAAAAACCAGCGATGAAGTGTGTGTCAGTGTGGATTCATGTCTGGTCCAGCATCGCCCCCTGGTGGAAGAGTGTAACGTGACTGGACATGTTTACAGGAAATCATATATACCAGACACACACTCTTCACACACGGTCAGTTCTAAATTGTTACACACACACACAGGTACTCACACAAAGAAGAAGCGTGTGCACACGTGGTCCGAAACAGGACACACCCAGATGTTTCCATGTTTCTGGAGGTCCTTGGATGTGATCACTGTGACACAGCATATCAAATTAAAAACATTAAACCTCATCCATACAGAATGCTTTAATTAAGGCTTGATGTGGTTAGCTTAGGCAAGAACTAATCACTCCATGCACTCACACTCGAGTGCAAACCTGAACATCGTCTCTAAGAGCACCCGTGTGAGGTGATCTCCCAAACGATCCCAACACAATCCAGTACTGATACAATCCCATGGCAGAAAGCGTTTAATGCATAAAAATCTTCGAAGAGTATATCTCCAGCCCTGCGCTTTCCCACAGCATCACCAGCAGCTGCTTTTTCCTGATCCCCCTACAAAAAGAAGTCTGAGTGAAATTCGAACTTCTAGGTGTCCGTCCCCCCCCCCCCCTCATTTTTTTTCGTTAACGTACATAAAATGCATATGTTTGCTGAAGACCTAGCGGGAAGTGGTGGGTCTGGAAACATGTTGGACTTTAGCTGGGCAGATACTGGGAAATAATCAATGATGGATTTACTGTTAGCACCCTGATGTTTTGGTTTTGTTTGTTTGTTTGTTTGTTTTTAATAACAGTATGTCCTGAAGTCTTTTATTCCTCTTATACCGCAGCAATTTGCCAACAATAAATTGTATTATTATTAATTAAGGAACGACACATTGTACTTTTGATCTATTTATTAATAGTTATGTTTAACGTTGCAAAAAGTCTGTGACACAACTTACAGCAGCTCTAAACAGTCAGTCAGTTAAATTAAGACTTTGCGGGTAAACAAACTGACTATTAAAGCAGTGAAACCGGAGACTCATTCCATAAATGTTAAATCAATGTTTCCTTATGGAAAACTTCAGCATATGTCACTTGTTTTTAAAACTGTTTATGCAAAAAACGTTCACCATATACAGTACGTCCTTATAGTTCTGTGGAACAATATTAAACCTGTTCTTGTTAAGGTCTATGTTCTTTGGCTAAGAATATGCCATGAAATGCTTTTTCTAATCTACAATACTGAGCATTTGTGGTCATTTCATGCAAGAAATGATTGTGAGTTGTTATTTTTTTGTCCATAGTAAGCAGGTTAATGCAGCGTGAAGCAAACTCAATAAACATCGTAAATCTTAAAGCCTTTAATTATAAAATAATCAGACTAGGCGAACAGACCAATGGGCCCTGTGTAACTTTTATATATTTTATGCTTACCGTACAAGTTCAAATAAAAAAAAGAGTTGTCATGATTTATTTTTAGGAACACAGATGAAGCACAATAATGTTTATTGCACCTGCAAACGAATCTGCAGGCCAGACACAATCTTCAGTACAGGGGGAATAACTCATCTCTCGCACTAGTTTACAGTAACATCTATCAAACACTGGGAGACTCTCAGACTACTAAACGCTGCAGTCTCGGGTTTCATTATTATAAAAATACAGTTCACGCCCCAGCTATCTCTATATTTCTCACACTCAGCTAGGCATGTTTGGGTTACTGACCTTCGCAAAGTGCAATGCAGTTCAGATTCCGACTCTGTAGGAATCGTGACTGAATCGGGCGACTCTGTTAAAAAAAGAATAATAATTAAAACAAAAGACAGTCCATAACTGAGCCAAATAGATTACGCTCCTGAAGATACTGAAGATCTTGCCTGTGGAATTGTGTTCATACGGTTATAGCGCTGCACCAGTTCATCTTTAGTCGGCATCCGGTGTTGTCCTTTACCCATTCCTGCACACACACACACACACACACACACACACACACACACACACACACAAACCTGAGCTTTAATATCCAATATTTATATACAGCACTTCCACTGAAGCCCATGCATCACACCATGAAGCACTGATGATGGATGAAAAACACAATATGATTAATGGCAGAGGTCCTACAGTCAATCACATGAACCATTATTATACATATGACACCGACGACAATAAAACTGTCCACATATTACACCAGATATGAGGCTTTTATAAGTCATATAAACATCTTATGAGAGTTTAGAGTTGTTTTTAAAGCACCCACTGTGTGCACTATGAGTATTATTTGGCGATGTTTCTATATTTTATTCTCTAATACGAGGCCCTTAAAGGAACATTTTGGCCTAAAAAATAAACATTTACACCTTTTTGTCTGTTATTCCAAATGCTGTTTTGTATGATGTTTGCACGGTAATTGAGCTCACATCTGATATGTATTTGTTGGTTAAATACATGAAACAAATAACGAAATGACAGTACAAACAATTCAACTAACTAACTAACAAACCCCAACTATGGAGAGGATGGGAAGTAATGTAATGATTTTAAGTTTAGGTAACGCACATCCATGAGCACCATATAAACAGCATGGCAACGAAGCACATGATGAGAAAACCGTGAGCATGACAGAGACATGGTGGCATGGCACGATTCCAGCTGAGAGGCCTACCTGAATATCCAAAAGATATGCTGGAGATGGGGCTGAGATAGATGCCCTTCCCATAGGCTGCCCCATGCAGCTTGGGTTGAAGAGAGGAAGATCGTCTGATATTAGTCTAACTAAGAATGTTAGTCATGGTTCAACTGAGGTCCTAATCGACCTACGGTTAACTTGACTTGCTAAAGCTAAAACATCCAGACTGTACTGATACAAACTGTTCAAATTAAATTTAACAGCTCACTTCACGGACTCTCACAACCTGTTACCTCCCAAATCTGAAATACACTTTATGGCCAAACGTTTGTGGACGTCTGAGGATCACACCCATATGTTGTTCTTTCCAAAACGGTTGCCATAAAGTTGGAAGCACACAACTGTATAGAATGTACACTCTAGTATAGCAATTTCCCTTCACTGGAACTAAGAGAACCAAACCTGTTCCAGCATGACTGTATCCCTGTGCACAATGTGAGCTCCAAGGTTGGAGAGGAAGAACTTGTGAGTGTCCTGCACAGAGCCCTGATCCCGACCTCACTGAACACCTTTGGGATTGGAACACTGACTGCACCACAGTCTGAATGAACACAAATCCCCACAGTCATGTTCTAAAATCTAGTGGAAAGCCTTCCCAGAAGCCTGGAGGTTATTCTAACAATAAAGGGGGAATAAATCTGGAATGGAATGTTCAAAAAAGCACATACTGTATGGCTGTGACGGTCAGGTTTCCACAAACTTTTTGTAGTATACAGTACCCTATACTAATATTGGCACCCTTGGTAAATATGAGTAGAGAAGGCTGTGAAAAATTGTCTTTATTGTTCAACTTTTTGATCTTTTCACAAAAATACACTGCTCTAATGGATATCAAACAATTGAAAAACACAACACAGGTTTATCAATATATATATATATATTTGTTAAGATATTTACTTGGACATTTACTGTAAGGTGTTTACTTGGTCAAAAACAGAAATATAACAGAAAGAAACAACAACTAGTAGGATTAACCCACCATCTTTTAATTAATTTACCGTATCCATTATTCTTTAGAAACTGCTTTATCCTAATCAGGGATAATGCTGTGTATTCGGAGTGTATCACAGGGGCGTGAGTGGTGTGAATATATTCTGGATAGGATATGGCTCTGGATCCAGCATGACCCTGATGAGGATAAAGTGCTTACTAGTAGGAGTGGGAGGGTTGTAAAAAGAAAAGCTTTTAGTTTCAAGAATTTTATGTTCAATATTTGATTTATTACTGCAGGATGAACATCACACTGGAGTGTATGCAATCATCAAGCACAGAAAACATGCTTCTTATGACCTTAAACAGTACAAGGACATTTGCTACAGTCAAAGCCCATGGGCCTGAACCAGTACCCTGGACCAGATCGCCTATGTACAAAGATACATACCTGTAATTTGGTATAGGAGGCATTGACTAGTCCATTTCTCAGAACAGAGTGCCAGTTCTCGATATGAGAACCACTAGAGTGGAACAGAGAAGGAGGGGGATAAAAGAGAGGGATAGATCTATAAGTATAAGCTCTGATTATATCAATTTATAAATAATTACTCAGTAATTATAGAGGTCGTTTCTATTGCCCTTTGACATCGATCTGTTCTTTTCACATATCAATAACTAAACATTTCTAAACAAATATCGACTAATTATATGACTGTGTGGGGAATTTTAAGGGTATTAGAAGGACATTATCAAAAATACAATCGTGTCATCGTGTCATCACGATGAAGTTGCAGTGTATTCATATATAAAGATCTCAAAGCAGGTAAAATTGGAATAACATGATCACCTAGAGTTGCTTGAGTTTAAATTGAGTATGTCTACCTACCTATACGCTTGGGACAAATTCAGTTTGCACTGACACCAATGTGCAAAGTTTATGTTCAAATTGAGAGGCAACCATGCATGCTTATGCTGTTTAGCTTAAAGTTTCAAACACATTTACAGTATGTCCACCACTCACTGAAATGCAAAGGTGCTGCCATAGAGCTTCTTGGCAGTTCGAAATCGAGCTTCTTTGGCAGGTGGGCTGCTCAGGAGCAAGAACTGATGGGACGTATGCATAAACTTCAGCTGCTGCTCAAACAGAAATATCGCTCAGACTCAGCAGGTAATAAGGTAGCATATAACATAATGAAATATCAGTGAAGAAATTACTACTGAATTTCACTCATGGCAGGCTAGCAGAAAAGGAGTAGCATACCCTACTCAGAGGCAGTTTGACGATATGAGACCTGTTACTGGATATTATCCTGCAGAAGGTTGGAAGAACGCAATCAGAAAGCACAAACAATACAAGAGAATGACTAGTAGGTGCGTAGGATTACGAAACTGTGTGATGAACTGTACATTAACAAATGTATTTATGTCACTTACCACTGTAGTAGAGGATGAGCCAGGGGGTCGAGTTTATCCATTTGTTTCTTTATCTCCAGATAGGATCCCTGTTAACATACGCAGGGCCACAATTACACAAAAGACCACAAAATAGCTGCAGCAAAAACAGACGTCTTTATACTTATCAGTCAGAGTACAAGGACACCAAACACAGCCTCAGTCCTCATAGTATACAGTACCTACACCAATGTCATACTAACTTATCACTTGTACAACAGTTACATTGAAGATAGACTTCTTCTTCCCTCCTCATACAGGAACACCAAAGAAATTCTCCCACATCCAGTATCCTCATCTGCAATAGCAGAGTAATACTAAGGACAGACTCACTTATTGCACATAGTACCGTAACAATAAATACATGATCTGTAATCCATCATAGCACAGGAACACCAAAGACATACTGCCTCAGCCTTTATAGTAGCGTTACACAAGTAGTTATATCATAGACACACTCACTTATAGTGCAGTTACACCATAGTACAGTAACCCCAAAAATATACTAGTTCACCCCGTATAGTAGAGTTGCACAAGTAATTATATCATAGACACATTCACTTATAGTGCAGTTACGCCAAAGACATACTCCTTCACCCCTTATAGTAGAGTTACACAAGTAATTATACCACAGACACACTGACTTATAGTGCAGTTACACCAAAGACATACTCCTTCACCCCTTATAGTAGAGATACACAAGTAATTATACCATAGACACACTCACTTATAGTGCAGTTACACCAAAGACATACTCCTTCACCCCTTATAGTAGAGATACACAAGTAGTTATACCATAGACACACTCACTTATAGTGCAGTTACACCAAAGACACACTCCCTCAACCTCCATAGTGCAGTTACGCCAAAGACATACTCCTTCACCCTTTATAGTAGAGTTACACAAGTAATTATACCATAGACACACTCACTTATAGTGCAGTTACACCAAAGACATATTCTTTCACCCCTTATAGTAGAGTTACACAAGTAATTATACCATAGACACACTCACTTATAGTGCAGTTACACCAAATATATACTTCTTCACCCCTTATAGTAGAGATACACAAGTAGTTATACCATAGACACACTCACTCATAGTAGTTTCACTAAAGGTGCACTCCCCCATGGTACAGTTACCCCAAAGACACACTCACAGTTATTACAGTTACTAACAATAGAGTTAAAGAAAAGCATGGACACATAAAGCAAAGGCAGACTCACTTATAATAAATTTACAGCAGAAGGACAGCCTCAAAGACATATCAAAAGGACAGTTAACTGAAGACTGGTTCATTTATAACACAGAGGAATAATCAATAACTGTCCCTAATTGCTGGAATGTGGTATTAGTATACACATAATACAAAACCATACCTGGGTCATTTCTCGTATGGACATAACACTGTCTAGCGCCTTCTGCAGTCTTTCATAATTCTTCTTCTGTGGCCCACCGTCCATGGAGAAACACATGGCATAAAAACAGACTAAACTACATAATCTACATAAAACACAATTCTGCATAAATTAAAGTAGAAAGAGATTATCACTGGACAGCATCATATAAAAAAATCAGTTAGTAGATTTGAGAGAGTATCTCTGAGGGTAGTAAGTAATGCCATGTCAGGAATTGTAAAATACAAACATCCAATGATGTTGCATAAGAGAAGATGGACAGTCACCTTGGGGTTAAAGGCGAGTGTTTTGGGGTCAGTGGGGTCGACTACCGAGGGATATGGCTCAAAGATGATGCTCTTCCTTGGAGACTCTAGAGCAGCTCTACACATGGCAACTAGAAGGTCAACAACCTGCACAACAACATCCAAAAGAACACACAGCACACAAGAACTCGAGTCAATCTGCCTTACAGCAACCATGACACCTCACATAGTGTTGGATAGGAAAACCATTTGGCTGTCTCTATGAATGAATTTTTACAAATATTTTCCATGAATAATATATTTTGACATATTTATTAGGATTTTTTTTTTAGATTAATGTCTAACCTTGCCTTGGCTGTCACAATGGATTAAGGAGACATTTTAACATGTGCACTGGGGGAACAAAAACTGTCTAAATGGAGCTAAAGTTAGCTGCTAGCTAAGTGTGATTTCCTCACAAGGTTATGTCACATTTTGAAAATGTTGTTGGATAGCTACAATACGTATGATAACACAGTGGACATAAGTCTAATCAAATCAGTTTGTAATCAGAAACCGACTGTCAAAATGTCTGTGATGCTCCTATACCATCACATTATCATCAAAACAGAGAAAAGCGCTTGCACACTGTACACACGACAGCGAACAATGCTTTAAAATGCTTAAATGACCCAATGTAAGGACGTTTAGTCAAACAGAACAGAACTTATTCTGTGAAATAATGACTCAGCGATTATTTCACCACTGACGTTAGTGTGAACTGAGATCAGTAGAGTGACGAGATGACAACGAGGCTTGTGTTTTACCTCAGGTAATGAGACAGAGTCTGATGGGAATGATGCTGATAATCAAAGCTACAACTCCTTTCCTACTGTAGATGTATCATATATTCAAATTTGGCAGTAACGTTGTTGTTAAATTATTAGGTTATAAATGTATAAGTAGGCACAGTATAATTGGACTGAAATCCTTCCATCTTCTGAACCTTTTATCCTTCACAGGGTCATGGGGTGCCTATCTTGGGGGACTAGGGGTACAAGGCGGGGGACACAATAAACGGGGTGCCAACCCATCCCAGGGCACAATCGCACACACACTATGGACAATTTGGAAATGTCAATCACATGCCACAGGACTGGTGGAGGAAACCAAAGTACCCGGAGGAGACCCCTGAGGAGAACCATGCAAACTCCACGCACATAGGGTGGAAGCAGGACTCAAACCCACAACTCCAGAGATGTGAGGCAAACATGTTAACCGCTAAAACCACCGTTCCGCCTGATCTGAAATCATGTGATTGAGAAAAAGGGAAACCTATTTCAGTTCGGTATAGATGGTATACAGTATAGCAGAACGTTGGTCATCGGAAGGATTTTCCCAGACTGCCATACATTAACGCTACAGTTGTTTTCGTCCTGCAACATGATATGTACAGAATTTTCCACATATTATCAGTCATTTCTTTATTGGTTTGATTTGTCTGATGGGCATGAATACTCCACAGGGAGTTTGAAATCTTTTCTTTTTCTTCACAGCAGGTGTGACAGATGGAAGCTGTCATAGCTGTTAGTCAAATGTTTTCTGAATCCATGTTAAATGCCAGTGTCATGACTACCTCATGGAACGCCTTCACATTTTTGGCATCCTTTGCCTTCAGATCAGTAGTCCTGCCCACACACACACACACCTGGCCATCATCATAGTGACCAATCATCAATTACCATAAGTACTTCTGTGTTCTAGTGTTTATCGCAGGGTCTTGCTGCCACACTTCCACATCTGAGCTGTGATTATTATTTATTATTATTGTTGTTGTTGTTGTTTAGAACACTTTCAGCACTTTTTTGTCTTTTCATTGCATTGCTGTTTACAGTAAGAACTACAATCCATCCAATGTCACCCAGAAGAGGACGGGTTCCATTTTGAGTCTGTTTTGTTCCTCAAATCATCCCAGCAAGTTTTGTTGTTGTTGTTGTTTTACTTATCCTTGTCATTGTCGCTCACTAGAAACTTAATTCCAGGCCCAGATTTCTATAAAGTTGCTTTGTGAATGTCTATGCTTAAACACGCTATACAAATAAACTAAAATGAATTGAATTCGATTTGGCTTTACTACAGTGGTGTGAAAAAGTGTTTGCCCCCTTCCTCATTTCCTGTTCCTTTGCATGTTTGTCACACTTAAGTGTTTCGGAACATCAAACCAATTTAAACAATAGTCAAGGACAACACAAGTAAACACAAAATGCAATTTGTAAATGAAGGTGTTTATTATTAAAGGTGAAAAAAAATCCAAACCATCATGGCCCTGTGTGAAAAAGTGATTGCCCCCCTTACTATAACTGTGGTTGTCCACACCTGAGTTCAATTTCTCTAGCCACACCCAGGCCTGATTATTGCCACACCTGTTCACAATCAAGGCATCACTTAAATAGGAGCTGCTTGACACAGTAAGGTCCACC